>OX345644.1:1338736-1468736 GCA_947044365.1 Petrosia ficiformis
GATGAATGGATGGATGGATGGATAGATGGATGGATGGATGGATGGATGGATAAATGAATGGATGGATGGATGGATGGATGGATGGATGGATGAATGGATGGATGGATGGACGAACGGATGGATGGACAGACAGATGGATGGATGGACGGACTGATGGATAATGTAGATGTATCTACATGTAATACTCATCTTACCCTGTAGGTTAATTTATGTGATGGTATACCCTCAGATGGGATATTAGAGACTTGTACAGCTGGAGCAGGTACTCTCACACTTGAATTTGGTATCTTAAGTCGTCTATTAGAAGATCCAGTTTATGAAAACCTTGCTAGGAAAGCTGTTAGAGTTCTATGGAATCGTCGTCATCCTCGAACTGGTCTTGTGGGTAAAAGGAACTGCTTTATGACTGTAGCATTGAGTTTAATTGCATTTTCTCTTGTAGGTAACGTAATGAATGTAATTAGTGGGGAGTGGGCGGAGTCAATGAGTGGAATCGGTGCTGGAATAGATTCTTTCTATGAATATTTATTAAAGGTGAGTAACTCATTATGACTGCGTAGACAAAGTCACATGACTGTGTAGACAAAATCACATGACTTCATAATAATCATTGTTTTATATTCTTGTAGTCTTACATTTTATATGGAGAGAGAGAAGATTTGGAAATGTTTTCTGAACTCTATAGAAGTGTGATGAAGTATATCAGAAAAGGGTATGATATCAGTAAATGAATATACCTAACAGACTGACAGACAGATAGACTGACAGATGTATGGACAGATAAGGGAGTGCAAATACTGACAGACAAATAGATTGACAGATGAGGGAGAGTTATTGTATGTGTTATGTACAATTGATTAGATTAACACAGATAGATGGACGGATAGCCGGAAGGACAGATGGGCCGACAGATGGATGGATAGGAAGGTGGACAGATGGGCAGACAAATGGACGGATAGATGGACGGACAGATGGACGGACAGATGGACAGACAGATGGATGGACAGATGGACAGATGGACAATTGGATATACTGACAGATAAAGGAAAATTATTATAATTATTTATTTAGATAGAAGGACAAATAAGATAGTAGTATAGATTTATGTATGAGATATCATAACAGGAACCTCCATTAATTTACCATAGTACAATAATAATACATGTGTATAATATCTACTCTATAGTCAGAGTTGTGTGGATTTACTAGTTAAAGGTGATGCTACAGAACCGCCATTATTTGTTAATGTGGATTACAGTACAGGAAAACTCAGTAATTACTGGATAGATTCATTATCAGCATCATTTGCTTCTCTTCAAGTTAGTACCTGTCAAGACTCCCTTCTTCCTCTTTCCATGTTCATCCATCCATCTATCCATTCATCCATTCATTCATTCATCAATCCATCCATCCAGGCATCCACCTATCTATTCATTCATCCATTCATTCATTCGTTCATTCATTCATCCATTCATACATCTATCTATCTATTCATTCATCTATCCAAAAGTCAATGATCTATCTATCTATCTACATGTATCTATCTGTCTATGTTACAGGTTCTAGTTGGTGACATCAATGAAGCTATTTGTACTCATGCTTTACATTACACAATATGGCGCAAATACCGATCCTTTCCAGAGAGGTTTGATTGGAGAGGAAAGACTCCTGTTGTTTCCTTTTATCCTCTTCGTCCAGAACTTGTGGAATCTACATACTTCCTTTATCAGGTATAATGGAAATTCGGTATTCCAGACAACGAGACAACACCCTCTTTTTAAACACTCATTTTGCAGCTGTTTGTTATGACGTACACTTGTTAGTCTTCTTTGTTTAATTAAGTTTGTTGGCTCCAGCACAAAATGAATGAGTAACGAATGTTTAAAAAGAGGAGGAATTGCCTCGTAAATTGAATAACCAAAAGTACTGAGCCAGTTACTTGTAACTCTTCTGTTGTGATCATAGTCTTGCCTCAACTCTACTCCTCCTTCTCTTTTTCCTCATCCTCCTCTCCTCTTCCTCCTCTTCCTCCTCTTCCTCCTCTTTCTCCTCTTCTTCCTCCTCTTCTTCCTCCTCCTCCTCCTCCTCCTCCTCCTCCTACTCCTCCTCTTCCTCCTCCTCTTCCTTTTCCTTTTCCTCTTCCACCTCCTCCTCCTCCTCCTTTTCTTCTTCCTCATCCTCCTCTCCGCCTCTTCTTCCTCCTCTTCTTCCTCCTCCTTCTCCTCCTCCTCCTCCTCCTCCTCCTCCTCCATCTCCATCTCCTCCTCCTCCTCCGCCTCCTCTTCCTCCTCCTCCTCCTCCTCCACTCACATAGGCAACCCAAAATCCCTTTTATCTTCATGTTGGAAGTGATCTATTAAAAGATTTAGAACAGCACGCCAAATCAAAGTAAGAAATAGCCCCTTATTTTACTCTGCCCAATCAATCTGACCTTTCAGATGTGGCTATGCCACATTACATGATGTCATATCAAAGGAACAAGAAGATAGGATGGAAAGTTTCTTTCTCAGTGAAACTTGTAAATATCTGTATCTTGTGAGTTGGAAACTATCACATGACCTCAAAATCACATGACCTCACATCAAAAATCAACCTTCTTGCATATACATGTATTAATTTTGATTACTAATTATCTTCACAGCTCTTCGATACAAACCACACCCTAAATAGACACGCCTCTCAGTATCTGTTCACCACAGAGGGTCATATTCTACGTATTCATTCAAATTTACATCAAAAGCCTTGGCAGAAGGGGGGGTGTGGCTGGTGTGAGAATTTATTTACTACGAATGCTGTTGCTAGAGTTAATGAAAGTGAAATAAATTATTCAGTAAGTCTTTTATGTACATCTACCTGTCTGTCTATCTATCTATCTGTCTGTCTGTCTACCTATCTATCTATCTGTCTGTCTATCTGTCTGTCTACCTATTTATCTGTCTGTCTGTCTACCTCTCTATCTCTCTATCTGTCTGTCTGTCTGTCTGTCTGTCTGTCTGTCTACCTATCTATCTGTCTGTCTATCTGTCTGTTTACCTATCTGTCTGTCTGTCTGTTTACCTATCTGTCTGTCTATCTGTCTGTCTACCTATCTATCTGTCTGTCTGTCTACCTCTCTATCTGTCTGTCTACCTCTCTATCTGTCTGTCTATCTGTCTGTCTGTCTATCTGTCTGTCTACCTATCTATCTATCTGTCTGTCTGTCTGTCTACCTATCTATCTATCTGTCTGTCTATCTGTCTGTCTACCTATCTATCTGTCTGTCTGTCTATCTTTCTATCTGTCTGTCTGTCTGTCTGTCTACCTATCTATCTATCTGTCTGTCTATCTGTCTACCTATCTATCTATCTGTCTGTCTATCTGTCTGTCTACCTATCTATCTGTCTGTCTGTCTACCTCTCTATCTGTCTGTCTATCTATCTGTCTGTCTATCTGTCTGTCTACCTCTCTATCTGTCTGTCTACCTATCTATCTATCTGTCTGTCTGTCTGTCTACCTATCTATCTATCTGTCTGTCTATCTGTCTGTCTACCTATCTATCTATCTGTCTGTCAATCTGTCTGTTTACCTATCTATCTGTCTGTCTGTCTACCTATCTATCTATCTGTCTGTCTGTCTGTCTACCTATCTATCTATCTGTCTGTCTATCTGTCTGTCTACCTATCTATCTGTCTGTCTGTCTACCTCTCTATCTCTCTATCTATCTGTCTGTCTGTCTACCTCTCTATCTGTCTGTCTGTCTATCTGTCTGTCTACCTCTCTATCTGTCTGTCTATCTATCTGTCTGTCTGTCTATCTGTCTGTCTACCTCTCTATCTGTCTGTCTATCTGTCTGTCTGTCTGTCTATTTGTCTGTCTATTTATCTATCTGTCTTTCTGTCTACCTATCTATCTATCTGTCTGTCTATCTGTCTGTCTACCTATCTATCTGTCTGTCTGTCTACCTCTCTATCTCTCTATCTCTTTATCTGTCTGTCTATCTGTCTGTCTACCTCTCTATCTGTCTGTATATCTGTCTGTCTGTTTGTCTACCTATCTATCTATCTGTCTGTCTATCTGTCTGTCTACCTATCTATCTATCTGTCTGTCTACCTTTCTATCTGTCTGTTTGTCTGTCTACCTACCTCTCTACCTCTCTATCTATCTGTCTGCTTGTCTACCAGTGTGTGTATGCAGGTATGTACATACAATCTACTATATAATCATGAAAAATACCATTGATAAAATGTTGTTATAATTGTACTCAAATGAAATTATTTATCCACTAGTAATGATGAACTCAATTGTATAGTTCCCATCATCCCATGGTCATCCCACACTCCTACACATTTCTCACATTTCTCACATTCGAAACTGTTACTGAAGTGTACTGTAATGGACTACTCATATTTATAAACAGTACACTGTTATGTTGCTATAAATGTACATGTACGTGTACATACCCGAGTACACACACATGTACACGCAAGTACACATATGTACATGCAAGTACATACACGAATTCACACAAGTACACAAATGCATGCAGTCGTTACATATATATACATGTATGTATATATGTTTTATAGTGTCCTTCGTATGATCCATTGAGACAATATTCACTACCTCTTTCAAGAAAAGTGTTTGGAGAAATTGAACAATTAATAGGACTTCTCAACCACAGATAGCAATCAACAAGCAATCTGATCATAACTGATACCAATCAAATCATGACTTAGGTTTTATGTAAAATGTTGTATTATATTCACATTCGATAGATATGTGTCATATTTTCATGTACAGTATTAATATTATATTATTATTATTATTATTATTATTATTATTATTATTATTATTATCATAATTATGAATGCACATGTCCTGATATAACCCTAATGATACCTCCTATAACTATATCATACTATATCATTATTTCATGATTCTTGGAGTAACTGTAAGTGTAGTATTATTATTTATGACAAGGAGGAAAGGTTTGTAAGCGATTATTTATTTAATCTTGGCAGGTAGACTAGTTCAGTTATGATAATGTCACATGACTACATAATACACACACTAATTAAAAACTTGATTTTTCCTTTTCAATGGTGTAATGAACCCACCTCAATATCAAGGTAAGATTCATCTATGTACGTATATAATTATAATCATTTATTTAATATTCATATTTACTGGTGTTCTCTGTCAAACAACTCCAATTGCTAAATAATGGTATATTAATTTGGTATGGTATAGTAGATACATGTATGTAGGTATTATTAGGATTTTACAGTAGACTTCAAAGCGACATGAAAATGAGTGTAATGAAAGTGGAATCCACATAAAATGTGGATTCCAATACTAGAAAGCCACTTTATAAAGCATTAGATGATTTGGATTTCAAAATGAAGCTATAAAAACCACTCTATGGCTTCACAATTTGGAAATTGATAATTCTGTTGCAATAATTTTTGAAGTCTACTATATCAGGATTCAGGATGTACGTATATGTTCTCACTTAATCATGACATTATTGTATGTATTCGCGATACATTCACTCAATGAATGATCTTATTAAGTATTTTGCGAAACACTAAGACACATAGGCCACTTTTTGAGGGTAAAGTTTTCCTATTACAGCGCTGGTATATATATATAGTTATCATATTTAAATAATTAAATTTTTGTGGTTAGCAAGTTGGTAATTGAGTATATAGGAGTGTATGATCCAACAAGACTAGTAGAAAAGAAGACACTATTATTACAATTTATTTATAAACACTCATTTTTTAGTACTGAACCAAGCATTTCAACTTCAAAATCAACAATTTAATGCCTGGCAAAATGCTTTGCGGGATCAAGGCAATATTCTTAGACAAACTAGTAATAATTATTACTCCGAAACTATTCACACTTCAACACTAAGCGATTTAAACAGGGATACTTCTTTTGTATGGACAACACCTTCTGTTATACCAACAACAAGAGGGAATGCAAGAGACATCCCAACTTCTACAACTCAAGTATGTATGTATGTACATAGTAGCTACGTACGTATGTATATGATATATGCATATATGTATAAATAGATGCAAGATTGATTGCCAAAGGGTTTATTATGCAAGACGTTAGTACGATATGCAACTATATATAGTATGATAGTGACATCATCCCTTTGATGTGGTGGGTTCTATATATTGTATATAGATAGACCTTCCATGTGCACACTATGCAGGAGATGTCACCATCATACAATATATTGTACATAGTATGCTAACAGGTCCTATATACTAAATATAAAACCCTTGTTTTGTGTCCTCAGATGTGATATAGCCCTCGCAGGCTTGGGCTTTATCACATCCTCAAACACAAAACTCAGGTTCTATATTTTGTATATAGGACCTGTTAACATACTATATATATGTATATATATATATATATATATATATATATATATATATATAGTTAACTATAACTATAACTATAACTAAAACCCCTTTTAGTTAATTAAGGCATTGCGAATTTTAGTTAACATTACAAGTCTATTGTAATAACTATGAAATTGGCCAATAATGGACACTTTTAGTCAGTTAACTAAAACTAAAACTCTTTTAGTAAGCCTAATATTATTTTAGTTAATTAAACTATAACTATAACTAAAAGTTTGATAAACTAGTCATACTATAACTAAAACTAAAAGTAGTTACTAAAACAACACTAAATTATATACATAGTTTAGTTGGCTAGTATTATTATGTGATATTTCGTGTCTATACTTACATATTTACATACATAATATTTGCATACTATATAGTTCTCAGCTACGTATGTATTTTAGATTTTTTGTAATTGTGTTTATATAAACTTTCTCATTACGTACTCCAGCTGCAACTCTAAGATTGTAATAGAACATGTAAAATATACAGTACATGCATATGTCAATAAAATGTCACCATACAGTAACAGTAATTACCTTAGTTCTACTGTCAGTATAGTATAGTAATTACTACTGTCTCACTACTGTGGTGTTGAATTGACTAGTATACCAATTACTGTTAAAACTACTGTTGAACTACTGTAGTGTGGAAATGAAACTATTGAGTAATTACTGTACTGTATGGTGACTTTTTATTAATATTGATATAAACTGTATATGGTGTATGCATTTTCCATCCTGTGAGGCAGAAGAGATAGTTAGGAGATATATTTAAATTGTAATCATATATTTAATTATAATGCTAATTATTTCTATTTCATTATCAGGAACAACCCACGTCAGGAAATGCTTCACAAGGAAGCCCAGCACCTCCACCTTCTGAGAAAGTTCATCTTTATACCGCTGTGTGTTTAACAATATGCTTTCTTGTATGTGGATGTTGGATTGCTCTTCCCTGTACACTGACTGCTATTGGCTTTGCAAAAAATGTAATTGTAAAATTCTGTGATCAGATGTACGTAATTACCATTTAAACTTGTGACTGATACCAATCACATTATGACTGATACCAATCACATCATGACTGATACCAATCAAGTCATGACTGATACCAATCACATCATGACTGATACTGATACCAATCACATCATGACTGATACCAATCACATCACGACTGATACCAATCAAATCATGACTGATACCAATCACATCATGACTGATACCAATCACATCATGACTGACACCAATCACATCATGACTGATACCAATCACATCATGACTGATACCAATCAAATCAAATTGTTTGTTACAGGAGTATTGTTAGACAATGTCATATTCTCTTGTACCAAAAAAAGTCACCATCTTTTTGTCTTGTGATGTCATACAGCATACAGTCCCATAATAGATCTTTTCATGTATCTATTTTTCATACATTGCTTAATCCTTTGTTACCCTGGACTATCTAGTCAAAGCATTGGCTAACATTCTGTAGATACAAGAAAATGTCCAATACAGGTACTGTTCAAAATGACTATTATAATCATCTTTTTGTTCTTGTACTATAGGCACAGACATTGAGGTCCAAAGACAGAGAAAATGATGCTGAGAAACAGGCCAGTATCTCGTCAAAGTGCATTACAGGAGGAATTGGTTCAGCTGTAATTTCTGGACTGATTTTTTTCTTAATAATTGTTCCATTAGGAGCTGCAGCTTATATATTTTTTGCATAAATCAATGTTTATTTGAACTTTCACAATTACAACTCTAAGATAGTAACAGAGTATATGATATATAATGTACAAACAAGATTGGGATGTTACGTACCTTAGCAACAAAAGTATACTAACCACTTCCATATAACAACTCTACTAAGTGTATCTATGTCACTAAAGAGCAAAAGACAAAGTAGATGTACTTATGTAGGGTTGTTATATGGAAATGGTTAGTATATTTTTTTTGCTGAGGTTCCCAATCTTGCTTGTATGAATTTTTGGTTTTAATATCTCTACATGTTCCTTCATTTTTTTGAAAGTGTTTTTATTATTATTATATGTCTGTATGTTACTGTATGATGTGTGTATTGGCTAGCAGAAGGGTTGTTGGGATATTGTCCAGTGAAGTAAGTAAAGTTGAGATAGCAACTCCAGTAGGTCCAGAAAGTTGCAATGGAGGCTTTGATGTGATGACGAATGTTTATACATGTATGGTATGGGGGTCAGGCCACTTGTGAATATCTCTATACAGGTCTCAAGGAAAATTTCTGGAAAAGTCAATAGTTTACCTGGTAGATTTATGAATGGTACTGGCCAATCAGATTGCAGCATTTTAATGAACTATGGTCTATGTACATCACATATACACTTAATATTTACAAACAAGTACATGTTTATTATTACCAACTGCATGTACATGTACAATCATACAAGTACATGTTTATTAATACCAACTGCATGTACATGTACAATCATACAAGTACTTACCAACTACATGTACATGTACATGTTTATTAATAACAACTGCATGTACATGTACAATCATACAAGTACATACCAACTACATGTACATACTTGCATTAATAACAACTGCATGTACATGTACAATCATACAAGTACTTACCAACTACATGTACATGTACAATTAATACTTACATACAAATACATGTTTATTCATACTAACTACATGTACATGTATATTACATGTACATTTTATTAATGTCTGTTATATATTCACATGTACATGTATATGTGCTATTAATAACTCTGAAGCATCCTTACTATGTATACACTACATACCATAAATAGAGCTATCAATTACATTACTCTTGGCAAGTAACATGAATAAAGTAAAGAATAACTATTACATCACAAAAAAATGTTAATAAATTTACGTCCATATATGGTAATATTAGATAACATGTATGGAATAAGATATTACAATTTGGCAAGTGATGGATATCAGCTATTTCCTTTCTGAACCAGCCGTCTAGGAAATGAGACAATATTAGTACATCACCTTACACATAATATGTACATTAGAATAAAAAGAAAGAAATATCATTATACATTATCTATAATAGTCTGAAAAAAAATTAAATACTTTTTACACTTTGGAATAAAAATAATAAATTATTAGTACTATATACTACAATAGTACTAAACATAATTTCACGACTTAAAAACTTAAAATGTAGCTTTAACTCATGTTTAAATGTGTCAAAATAATGTGAGCTAACTCTTTATACTCTTAAAATGTGGGGAACAGCTAGTAAAATGGCTGCTAGTGTTATTAGTATCGATAAGGGGAATGATTGTAGATTGAGAGCAGACTCTCGAAATTCAGTCGGAGAAGTAACTTCACTTGGTGGCAAGACGTCAAGCAGACCAGATGGATAGTCCTGTGTTCGAGACTGGCACCAATTTTCATCATCTATGTCTGCAGGGCAGATAGATAGATAGATAGATGGATATGAATAACAGATGGTAAATGGACAGGTGAATGAGTGGATAGATAGATAGATGGATGGATGGATGGATGGATAAACAATTAGAGTAATAGATGGATAGAGATAAATAGATGGATATAAATTGATGAAGTAAAAGCTGGATGGATAGATAAATAGATTGATAGACGGATGAATAAATAAATAACTAGAATGATGGATGGATAGAAAGATAGACAGATGAATGATTAAACAGATAGATGGATGAATCAACAGATAGAGGAATGGATCGATTAAAGATGGATAGAGAGATAAAAGGTAAACAGATTGATAGGTACTCCTAACCTGTTCGATTATTAAGAGTGACTCGATAATAAATGGAAGTTTCCGAAATGTCACATGACGAGTCACAAAAGAATGTCACTTCCATGTTTACATCGGGAACTTTATCACAGTAAGAGGTACGTCCCTAGAATTATTATTCATCATTTATTTCAAATTGTCTGTATTTTTGTTATTAACAACCTTCATAACACAAATAGTTTCTCAAATTTTAATAGTACTAGGTTAGCAATTAAGGGGTTTTAATTTTAGTTAACTAACTAAAGTGTCCGTTACTGGCTAATTTAATGGTTATAGTTACTACAGTAGATCTGTAATATAATTAAAAGTCACAATACAGTATGTCAATAAAAAGTCACCATACAGTAATAGTAATCACCTTAGTTCTACTGTCAGTATAGTACAATAATTACTGTCTCACTACTGTGGTGTTGAATTGACAAGTACAGTAATTACTGTACTGTATGGTGACTTCTTATTGACATATACTGTAACTTACTAAAACTAAAAGGGGTTTGAATTATTACTTTATAAAAAAATTGTTTTGCAGATAGAGAGAGATTTATAACTCACATTTGCACAAGAGGATTCATCTCCATCATTAATATTCACACTAAAGAGGAAATAAATAAATGTGTTGTAAAACCTGATTCCCAAATTATAAACCCGGTTCCTAAACTGTATGCCTGATTCCTAAACTATACACCTCATTCCTAAACTATACGCCTGATTCCTAAAATATAAACTTGATTCTTAAACTATATACCCGATTCCTAAACTATACACATGGTTCCTAAACTATACACCTGATTCCTAAACTGTATACCTGATTCCTAAACTATACACCTGAGTCCTAAACTATCCCAATTCCTAAACTATAAACCCAATTCCAATATTTGAAGGAAACTAGCTCACCATATTCTTGATGTTCCTCCGATTTGAGTGGTTTCAATCTAATATATAAATGAAAGAAAAAGTACGATAGATAATTGAAAAACAGGTGAAGACTCAGTTGTTATTCTAAACTAATAGTTTATTAACACATACATATGTACTCAACCCACACATGCAGGCAATCGCTACACTACTGCATTGTTGTATGTTGAGACTAAATCACTCACATTAACTTCAATATACAGAATAGATGAGACTGCTGTCACCAGGACACATGGATAATCATCATCCTCTGCTATTTCTGGATTAGGGATAGTAGTCCTGCCGTATCCACGAGGAGATCCTGTACCATTTGATAGGAAACCAGGGTCAGTATCATAAGGCAGTGTGTTCCAATCAATGCAGTCAAAACTCAGACCTAATAAGATAAGATGCAAACATCATGACTACATTTAAATTCCTCTAGACGTATTAATGCACTCACCAACACTGACTAAACACAGCAAAGCTAGAGCAGTAATGAGCTTCATATTTTCTCTCGAAGATAATCGATAATCACTAAGTGCGAATTGTTGAATCGAGCCGCGCCCTAACTTAACTCCTTATATGATGAGGTGTGTCACATGTCTCTGAAGGAGTGGCTGCTGATATCGGCAATACGTGGCTGCAAGATGGATTGGTTCACAGTGGTCTTATCACTCAGTTTAATAGTGATTAGCAGTAGCAGTGATTCAGGTATTATGAAATTATGTCTATATGTACATGTAGATAATTAATGTTCAAAGTAGCGTAAATTAACTGCATGCAGTGGCCGTCAGAGGGTAATTCGGGAAATTCAACATTTATCCGGCATTGTTATATTACAGTCTAAGTTGGACTTACAAATTATTTATTGCTGCAATGACAAGCAGCAGGTTCTAGTCTTTTATTATCCCAAACTAGTTTATTCTTGGTACTGCCTCCTGTAAGAGTTGCCCTGCAATGGAATTGCTCCATTTTACCTTACCTTACATTATCAATTTACAAGCACACTCTAGTACAGTTATTTTATGTATATGCAAATTCTTCAGATGATTTCAATGAAATAGTTGGAAACTATGAGACCTTACAGATCGCTCCATCTATTCTCGAATCCACTCGTAAACACATGAGTGCTCATGTTGAGTTTTCAGCACATGGGAGGTAAGTAGAAATTACATTATCGATTGCTATGTACATACCTTGGGTCTGCAGTCCTCAGTGTATAAATCACATAGCAACCTCCACTTCCCAGCTATATTAACCAATCAGATTTAATTTTTTGCACATTTTTATGTGTATGCATATATCCAATGCAACATAATTATTCAATTTGATTGGTCAAAATGAAAAGTACATCAGCCTCTTGGAGAGGTGTATAAGTGATTAATTGACTTGATTTAAAGCAATTTGATTGGTCAGCTCACGCATATCCTATTATTTTTTGTAGAAATTTCAAATTACACTTAAAGACTAGTAAAACTTTATTCTCACCAGACTTTCATTTGAGAGTTCATGAAGAAAATGGTGGTGTAACCATTAAGAATATTGACACTAAACATTATGTGATAGGGCATATGGAAGGTATGTACGCATGTAATATTCCTTAACACAATAAGTTTTAACAACGACATATTCCGTACCAATGTTCCATGCCAATACCAAAAGCTCATATCAACATTCCATACCATTGTTTCATATCACCGATTCACCATACCAATGTTCCATATTTCATACCAGTATTCTATACCAATATTCAAAACCAATGCTCATACCACCAATATTGCATACCAATATTCCATACCAATGTTCCATACCAATATTCCATACCAATGTCCCATACCAATATTCCATACCAATGTTTCATAACACCAATATTCCATACCAATAGTCCATACCAAAATTCCATACCAATATTCAATGTTCCATACCGATATTCCATACCAATATTCCATACCAATATTCCATACCAATATTCAATGTTCCATACCGATATTCCATACCAATATTCCATACCAATATTCAATGTTCCATACCAATATTCCCTCAATTATTATTCAATACTTTTACAGATGAAGTGGATTCTTTTGTACATGGTAAAATATCAGACTCACGTTTTGAGGGTGTGGTACACACTAACAGGTATTTCGATTACTATATTAATGATAATTTTTATTAATTATATTTATTATTTTTAGTGAATCATATCATATTGAGAGACTAGAGAAGTGAGCCTATTCTAAATTATTAAATGTAGAATTATTATATTATACATACGTTCATGCTCTCATACTGATACTCTCGTACTGATACTTTCATACTGATACTTTCATACTGAAACTCTCATACTGAAACTCTCATATTCATACTATCACATCCGTTCTCTCATACTCATACTCTCATACTCATACTCTCATACTCATACTCTCATACTCATAGTTTCATACTGATACTCTCGTGCTCATACTCTCATATTGATACTGCTACCCTTAAAAACCAACACATAAGTTATCATTTATATATATACTAATTATAATATATTTAGGTATCTATCTCCACGAGAGGATCATAATGTTGTAATATATAAAGCAAGTGATGTGAACTATACCGACTCCATTAATAGTTGTGGATTAACACATTCTTCACATCTAAAGAGAATTCAAGTAAATATTCACACACACACACAACACTGACATATGGATGTGTACATACGTACATAGTGTTACATACATACAGTAATATAGATAGACAGTTTAATGAAAGGAATAAAAAGATTTACATACTTGCATTACAGGAATCAGGAGGATTTTTTCAGTCACGTAAAAATTCTGGAAATCTTTTACGAAAAAAAAGAATAGGTATGTATTTATGTATGTATGTATGTATGTATGTATGTATGTATGTATGTATGTGTGTATGTATGTATGTATGTATGTACGTATGTATGTATGTATGTATGTATATATGTATGTATGTATATATGTATGAATGTATCATTGTATGTATGTATGTATGTATGTATGTATGTATGTATGTATGTATTATGTACATACGTACATATGTATAAAAGTTGATAAACATAATAGATGAAGATGAGAGAGACACTTGTTCAGTACATGTCTGGGCTGATTATGAATTCTTCTCAAATATTGGTGGAAGAGATGAAGCCAGGGTATGTAAGTTAGCCAATGATATCTTTTATAATTTAATTGTATGTACATACATATGTACGTACTAGTGTTGTTTTAGATTTTGAATTTTAGAGTTAGTTAACTAACTAAAGGTGTCTATTCCCCTTTCAATTTGTTTACTTAAAGTCAAAATGCCTCACTAAAAGTATATTTACATACATATATACATACATACATACATAATAACTATTTAATAATTAGACTCTTGATGAAATGGTGTATCATATCTCAGATGCAAATGGAATATACAGGTAATATACATATATAATTATGTATGTACGTAGCATATAATTATGTGTGTGTGTAAGTATGTATGTATGCATGTAATTATATACGTAATTGTTTATGTACATGTACATGTTAATACATAATTATAATTATATTATGTATATGTGTATGTAAATATATACGTACAGTATATATAATTTATGTATATGTATGTACGTATGTATGTATGTACATACATGTGTTTGTGTATTTGTTTATATGTAAGCATGTAATTATTAGGGACACAGTGTTTAAGTCTGGAAGTCGTGAGTTGACTAATTATGGAGTTGCAATTACAAATGCTGATGTGAGACTCATTCCCATACACACACATTTCAGATAATAAAGAGTAGTGGACTCGTTCCTATACACAGAGAAATACATTAATTCATACACTATATTTTAGATAATAAAGAGCAATGGATTCATTCCCATATACATTAATACAAACATCAGATTTGAGATAATAAAGAGCAATGGACTCATTCCCATATACGTACATTAATACATACATCACATTTTAGATAATAAAGACCAATGGACTCATTCCCATATACATTAATACAAACATCATATTTGAGATAATAAAGAGCAATGGAATCATTCCCATATACGTACATTAATACATACATCACATTTTAGATAATAAAGAGCAATGGACTCATTCCCATTTACGTACATTAATACATACATCACATTTTAGATAATAAAGAGCAATGGACTCATTCCCATATATGTACATTAATATATACACTACATTTTTAGATAATAAAGAGCAATGGACTCATTCCCATATACATACATCACATTTCAGATAATAAAGAGCAATGGACCAGGTGCAGACAATCCTTTGTATGGTCAATTCACTGTAGAAGAGTTGCTAGAAGCATTTGCAGTATTTGTAAGTAAATTATCATAAATAGATCATTTTATATGTATGTCTTCTATTTTTAGAATTTTGATCATGTGTGTATAGCTCATCTGTTTACATATAGAGATTTTCAAGGTGTGTCTGTGTGTTTGTGTCTGTGTGTTTATCTGTCTGTGTGTCTGTGTGTATGTCTGTGTGAGTGTCTGTGTGTTTGTGTGTATGTCTGTGTACATGTTTGTGTCTGTGTGTTTATCTGTCTGTGTGTCTGTGTGTCTGTGTGTTTGTGTCTGTGTGTTTATCTGTCTGTGTGTCTGTGTGTCTGTGTGTCTGTGTGTTTGTGTCTGTGTGTTTATCTGTCTGTGTGTATGTCTGTGTGAGTGTCTGTGTGTTTGTGTCTGTGTGTTTATTGTCTGTGTGTCTGTGTGTATGTCTGTGTGAGTGTCTGTGTGTTTGTGTCTGTGTGTTTATCTGTCTGTGTGTATGCCTGTCTGTGTGTCTGTGTATATGTATTTTTGTGTATAGCTCATCTGTTTACATATAGATATTTTCAAGGTGTGTCTGTGTGTATGTCAGTAATTTGTGTGTATGTTTGTGTCTGTCTGTCTGTCTGTCTGTGTGTTTGTGTATATGTATTTCTGTGTATATATGTAAAACTATGTATGTTTATGTGATTGTATCTACTCTGTACAATAACAATATTATATTGTGTGTTATAATAATTATTATATTATTATCACAATTTAGGAACTGTTGGTTTAGCATATGTAGGAGATCCTTGTGAGTTAATATTTGTAATTTGTAAATATATTGTAATATACATACATGTGTACATGTATATTACATGTATATGTACACATGTATATTACATGTACATGTACACATGTACACATGTATAATACATGTACATATACACATGTATAATACATGTACATGTACACATGTATAATACATGTACATGTACACATGTATAATACATGTATATGTACACATGTATAATACATGTACATATACACATGTATAATACATGTACATGTACACATGTATAATACATGTACATGTACACATGTATAATACATGTACATGTACACATGTATAATACATGTACATGTACACATGTATAATACATGTACATGTACACATGTATAATACATGTACATGTACACATGTATAATACATGTACATATACACATGTATAATACATGTACATGTACACATGTATAATACATGTACATGTACACATGTATAATACATGTACATGTACACATGTATAATACATGTACATTTATTACATGTACATGATTATAATGTTACTATGTATACTGTTTTATTTGCAGCTGGTTCATTAGCAGGAGGTATCTGTCAAACGAGAGTGCAGACCTTTAATGGAGAATTAAAGTGTGTACATTATAATGAACATTTTTAAACACGTACATACATACGTACATACATACATACTTACATACATACATACATACATACGTACATACATACATACATACATACATACATACATTACGTACATACATACATACATACATACATACATACATACATACATACATACATACATACATACATACATACATACTTACATACATACATACATACATACGTACATACATACATACAATACATATATACATACATACATACGTATGTCATTACATACATATATACATACATACATACAACATACATACATACATACAATACATATATACATACATACATACGTATGTCATTACATACATATATACATAACATATATGTACATGCATACATATAAGACTGTATGCATGTATACATACAAATGTACATACATACAGTCTTAATACCGGTTTGACTACACTTCTGAATTTTGGTCGTAAATTGCCACAAGCAGTTTCATTTATCACAACAGCTCATGAAATAGGCCACAACTTTGGGTCAGAAGTGAGCTGTTTCTATCTGACTGTCCATCTATTCATTTGTTAGACTGTCCATCTATTCATTTGTTAGACTGTCCATCTATTCATTTGTTAGACTGTCCATCTATTCATTTGTTAGACTGTCCATCTATTCATTTGTTAGACTGTCCATCTATTCATTTGTTAGACTGTCCATCTATTCATTTGTTAGTCTGTCCATCTATTCATTTGTTAGACTGTCCATCTATTCATTTGTTAGACTGTCCATCTATTCATTTGTTAGTCTGTCCATCTATTCATTTGTTAGACTGTCCATCTATTCATTTGTTAGTCTGTCCATCTATTCATTTGTTAGACTGTCCATCTATTCATTTGTTAGACTGTCCATCTATTCATTTGTTAGACTGTCCATCTGTCTGTCTGCCTGTGTATTTAATAATCCCTCGTTCAATAGCATGATCCTAGTGGCCCCTGTTCTCCCGGGGGTTTAGAGGGGAACTATATTATGTATCCCACGGCAACAGATGGTACATTAGTAAACAATCGAAAGTTTTCTAGTTGTAGTAGAAATGAAATGGGAGCTGTAATTGCAAACAAAGGAAGTTGTTTTATACCAGGTACATGATAAATATATAATCTTCCATCATCCATCCATCCATTCACCACTTATTTATTTAGTCAGCCATTCATCCATCCATTCTTCCATCCATCCATCCATCCATTCATCCATCAATCCATCCATCCATCCATCCATCAATCCATCCATCCATCCATCCATCCATCCATCCATCCTTCCATCCATGCATCCATCCATTCATCCATCCATTCATCCATCCATTCATCCATCAATCCATCCATCCATCCATCCATCCATCCATCCATGCATCCATCCATTCATCCATCCATCCAACCATCCATTCATCCACCCATTCATCCACCCATTCATCCATTAGAACCATTTTATCAAGTTTGTGGTAATGGTATAGTGGAAGGTGACGAAGCCTGTGACTGTGGATCCAATGATACTGATATATGTCATCGAAATGATCCATGTTGTCAACCAGGCAAATGTGAACTAATAGATGGCGCTGATTGCAGGTTAAATCACTATGACATCATATGACATACTATGACATCATAGACATGCTATGACGACAACAATGACATCATATGATGTAATCACATCTTGTATTTGATACTCAACAGTTTTTGCCATAAATAGTTCCAAAGCAGTACTCTCCCCTCCTTTCATCTTTTCTTGCCTCCTTTTTCCTTTCATCTTTCTCTGTCTCTTGCTATCTCTCTCTGTCTCTCTCTGTTTCTCTCTGTCTCTGTCCTTCTCTTTTGCTAGTCCTAACAAGTATGCATGTTGTACACTCAACTGTTCAATTGCTATGGAAGAATTTGTTTGTAGTGAAGAAGATGAATGTCTCAAACCAGCTGTCTGCAAATATCCTTTATAATACGTATGTAATACTATCATGTTGAATTATAGAATAGCATTGACCTTGACCTTTGACCTCGTCTTCCCATGTTTTAGTATTGACCTTTGACCTTTACTCTAGCATCCCATGTTTTGACCTTTGACCTTTACTTTAACATCTTCCATGTTTTAGTCTTGACAATTGACCTTTATCCTAACGTCTTCCCATGTTATAATATTGACCTTTGACCTTAACTATTTCTCACTGGTGTGAATGCCAGCTGTCCTCAACCAATCAGAGATAACAGCAGTGAATGTAATAATGGTAATAATGTTTGTGATAATGGCGTCTGCTCAGGTAAGCATCACGTAATGATGTAATGTTGTTTATGTTACCATGACTACAACACCATGACTAACATTTGCATAGGAGATTCATATACGTACAACTAAATGTCTATTGCATTCCAATTAATTAAATATTCATAAGCTCATATCTTTGGTTTGGAATGATATGTATGTGTATTTGATGATATACAGTGGAGCCCTCTATTGCCGACAGCATTGGGACAAATATAAGTGTCCTCATTTCAGGGGTGAATTTATATTATAGAGCACAGTTTGGGATATCTGTAAGTTTCCTTAATACAGGGGTGTCCTCATTTCAGGGTGTCCTCAATAGAGGGATTTCACTGTATCATGTGTGTATCAAAGTTCAATATTTCTTTAATCTTTTATGTACATAGGCTCTATATGTAAACTAAATAATACTCAGTCTTGTTTTTGTGAAGACACTGATGAGGTATGTATATATGTATGTATGCATATGTATGTATGTATGTATGTATGTATGCATGAATGCATGTATGTATGTAAGTATGTATGTATGTATGTATGTATGTATGTATGTATGTATGTATGTATGTATGTATGTATGTATGTATGTATGTATGTATGTATGTATGTATGTATGTATGTATGTATGTTTGTATGTATGTATGTATGTATGTATGTATGTATGTACATATGTATGTATGTATGTATGTATGTATGCATGAATGCATGTATGTATGTAAGTATGTATGTATGTATGTATGTATGTATGTATGTATGTATGTATGTAATACTATAATTATGCATGTATGTATGTATATATCTATGTTGTACATATGTATGTACTTATGTACATGTTTATGCTAATATGGTTGTACAATTGTATACGTTTGTACACACATAATATATTTCATTTTCATTTCCATAGCTTTGTCATGTTTGTTGTGTGTTTAATGGTACGTGTATATCTACTCATAAAGTATCAGGTAGACAAAACTGTAATTTTTAATATATTCATGTAACAACTAATCATTCATAATAGGACGTAATGCAACTATACAAGCTGGATTTCCATGTAAAGATTTCACTGGTTATTGCGACAAGAGAGGGTGAGGTTTTCATATCATATGCTAACGATGAGGAAATGCCCCATGGTCATTGGTTTCAGAATGGGGCTGTAGAGTTAGGATTTGGGACTATAGAGTCATGGTCATTGGTTCCAGCATGGGCCTATAGAGTCATGGTTATTGGTTCCAGCATGGGCCTATAGAGTCATGGTCATTGGTTCCAGCATGGGCCTATGGAGTCAGGGTCATTGGTTCCAGTGTCGTCTATCTCATACTACATATATCTTATATTATTTTTATAGGGAATGTGTTTTTGTGGATACTGATAAAACTTTGAATAGCCTACGAGTACGTGTGTGTGTATTTATGCATGTATGCATGTATGTATATATGTATGTATGTATGTATGTATGTATGTATGTATGTATGTATATATGTATGTATATATGTATGTATGTATGTATGTATGTATGTATGTATGTATATATGTATGTATATATATGTATGTATGTATCTATGTCTGTACATATATATGTATGTATGTATGTCTGTACGTATGTATATATGTATGTATCTATGTCTGTACATATGTACATATATATGTATATATGTACAAATATATGTACAAACGTATGTAAGTATGTATGTATGTATGTATGTATGTAAGTACATACATGTATGTATGTAACAAGACTATGAATTTTATAATCATCACATTCATTTTATATTAGGATATATTGCCATCCTTCACATCTATTGTACAATGGCTGAAAGGGAACTGGTATTGGATACTGGTTGGTACTGTTGTAGCAAGTTAGTGCAACACGTTTAGCATATAGTATTACTACAATGATATTCATTGTTTGATTGACTATATCTTATTGATACATACCAGTATCATTGTCTATAGTCCTGGATTCACTTAATATAATTCAACAAATTAATATTGTGGGATTCTTTGAAGATTAAATAACTCAATAAAATACATGTATTCTTTATAAAAATACGTTTCACAATGAAAGTCTTTTTCAGGTAGAATTAGAATGTATATAAATCACTATACACCAATCAGTCAGTCTATCGAACCTTCAACTTATATAAATAGACGCTATGGTTAAGCATCCTCATATTAACTATGAACCTGTTAATTAATTTATTATATGTATGTTCTTTTTAAATGTTGGATAAAGCTTCACCTTAATTTCTCTCCTTCCATTTTTTTCATCGTATATTATAAGTATCCTCCTCTTTTCTTTAGTAATACTAATCATTCTGTTACAAGTGACTTACAGACGTAAAAATAAAAAGAAAACTAGGAGCCAACAGGAAGATGGAGATACAACAGAAAGATTGAGATTAGTAGAGAATAGAGAAGAAGCTACGAGATTATAACATTGTGTGTTGGGTCTGTGCATGTGTACATGAATGTGCGTATGTATAGTTAACATTTTTATGTAATTTGAAATTTTTGCAGAATGATGTTTGTTTCATATTTTTATTGCAATCATTGCTATAAATATTTAAACCTGTTTTTATAACTTGAAATTTGTTAGCAATTTACGTGAGGGTTTAGATAAGTAATATTATGTAATGTACGCATGTATGTATGTATGTAGCTTCGTACATTTATAAGGGTTTTAGTTTTAGTTAATTGTAATTTAGTTATAGTCTAATTATAAATTTTAAAAGGGGTTTTAGTTATAGTTAACTAAAACAACACTAGTATATATGTATGTAGCTTCGTACATATGTGGATGGAATTGAAATGATTCACTGAGCCCAATCTTGCATCGTGTATTATTATTATTATTATTATTATATATAATAATAATATATATTATTATTATATATAATTATATATATATAATAATGTGTATGCTCATTGCTGAGTGTAGAACAGGTTGCTAAACCATGAATTCAATTAAATTTTAATTAATAGGCCTATATACAGTCAGCAATTGATTCCTGTATAGGGATCAGCATAGTTTGGACTTAAAAAGAGGTCGCAGTCATTTGAGAAGCTAGATCTAGTCCAGTGAACCTAAAAATAAGATGCCTGTGGAACAAGTACAAGCCAAGCCACCAGCTAAACCTGATGACGTCCCTCTAAGAATTTACAGCAATCCAATTTGTCCATATGCACAGGTTTGTGGAACAAAAGATCTACCATATATTTTCATGAGCTTTTTACACTTCTTTTTATGTATAGAGGGCAAGATTGATTGCTGCTGCAACCGGTGTTAATTTTGAAGTGATTAATATTCACTTAAAGAAGAAACCGGAATGGTATCTTTCGGAGATCAATCCCTACGGACTTGTACCTGTTATTGAGCATAACGGTCATATCATTCGTGAATCTGCTGTAGCATTTGGTTAGCTTCCATCACCCATCTACTTAATTAAACATCAACCTGTATATCTATACTCTCTTCCTAGTCCACCTCTCATAGTGGGGTCTGGGGCCACCAGCATACCAAATCATTTCTAATGCAGAATTTCTGTGTTAGCAATTGTATATTACTATACCTATAATTAGAACTTTTGTTATACCAGACCCTTCCTCCTATAGGCAGCAATACCAGACTCTCATTCATTTATCTATATGTATTCACTCATTTATTTATCTATCCATTCATCTATTCTCGTCCCTTTATCCTCTACACTTACAGATTATATTGATGAGGTATTCGGTGATAAATCACTATGGCCTACTGATCCATACAAGAAAGCGAGAGCTAAACTTGTACTTAACGATTTTGGTTCTCAGGTCAGCAATAATAAACATTCCTGTAGATAATTATTGCACATTAGTTATGTTAGACACTTGATTTAAGGCTTATTTATACGTTATTATGATATGCAGGCATGATAGCATGATAGAATTAGCAACAAAGGGAAAGAGTGGCTGACTAGATATCAGAGGGTCCTGGGTTCAATCCTTAGGCAGATTTCTGACTTTTCCGTTTTTCTTGTGTTTCTAATTCTCTCATGCCCGCATAATAATAACTAGGAATACATATGTGCAGGACTGCCTCACTCGCACTAAACTGTAGTCAATTATTAATTAATATCCAGAAAGGTGTGGTTTTAGTCACACAATGATATAATTATTTGACTTTGACACTTATAATGGCAGGAAAGAAGAGAGAATTTAGTGATTTGTCATCTTGTGATCCTTGCGATGCTAACATACATGGGATTGTCTTGGCTCTCGTTCACTCTCATCTAGATCTCGCTGTTTCTGTTCTCTACGTCTTAATTTCTCTTCTGTCTTGGCCTCTTCTGTAGCTCCTGCTCTTTGTTTCCTTTTTCTCAGTGTAGCTAAGCGTTGAAGGCGTGCTGTAGGTCCCTTACTTGTAGGTTCCTCACTTGTCTCTACATTAGGAAGTACACCATCAACAGTGCACGCGGTCTACGGATTAACATGCCTGTGGTCGTACGTTTAATTATTGCATTCCTAAGCGTGATAGAACCACATATATATATATATATATATATATATATATATATACAAACTAAGGTCGAGATTTCACTACACTCCCGGATTAGTTCCCTCGCACTAAGGTGCTTGGCAATAATAATAATAAATTATTAATTTTTGTCTTTATTACAGTTCACGTCTAATTACTACAAATACTATTTTCGTAAAAATGACGATGAGACATCTGTTACAATACTCAAGTTTATAAAGTCACTTGAGAAAGAGATTACAGATAATGGAGGATTGTTTGTCAGTGGTCCTGAAGTGTCAGCAATTGATCTTCTTATATGGCCATGGTTTGAACGTCTAGATGCTTCTGTTGACATTATTCCAGGTAATATTAATCATTCTATCTATCTATCTATCTATCTATGTATCTATCTATGTATCTATCAATCTATCTATCTATGTATCTATGTATCTATGTATCTATCTATCTATCTTCTATTCATCCATCCGTGCATCTATCTACATATCTATTTATCTATCTATCTATCTATTTATCTATCTATCTATCTATCTATCTGTTTATCTATCTATCTATCTATCTATCTATCTATCTATCTATCTATCTATCTATCTATCTATACATCTATCCATCTATCCGTCTGTCCATTTATCCATCTATCCATCAATCCATCCATCCATCCATCCATCAAATTTTTTTTATCACAATCAGAATTTTCAGGCTTTTATTCACAAGACAAGACTCCAGTACTCTATGGATGGGTACAGAGAATGTTCAAGGTAGATGCTGTGAAACAGACTTTACTTCCCAAAGAAGTTCATCAGCACATTTTCCAGAATGCAAAGGTTACTGAATAATGAATACATACATACATAGGGAGTTAGTTTTTCAGGAATTTACCCAAGGGAGGGGGGAGCAAAAACTAGGTTAAGCAATTAATTGGAGGGGCAGAGTACAGCGTGTATGGTACGCTCAATCTAAGGTGGTGCGGGGACATGCCCTTCAAGAAAATTTTGATTTTGGATTCTAGAAAGGGCGATATGGTGTAATCTGAGAGTAAATGTACACTTATGTCCACATGTTATCGTTTGGAATAAAAATCCTTCACCAGTCAGCACTCAATATGAAGTTTTCAAGGAGGCAAATGCCCCTTCTGTATGTATCTTACTGTATGTATATAGTTACTGTATGTATGTAGTTACTGTATGTATCTATAGTTACTGTATGCTAATGATTACTTTATAGGATGGAACTCATGATTATAGCAGAGTTGATGTGTCTGGAAAGGGAGTCAAAATATATGTTAAACAAGAATAAATCCACCTTCCTTACCAGCTGCTCTCATAAACTCAGTATGAACTAATCACTAGGAATCATTGATTTTGTTATGATTGCTGTAAGAATTAATTTTTTATAGTTTTGTATTGTGTAATTATTACAACTTAGTTTGAAATAGAATAGAAAAGTAGCATATATATATATAATAGTCATTGCGATAAAGTTGAATACAACAGAGTTGACATGTTTTATATACAAATGATTATGAATATTCACACTCAATAATAGCTATATGATTGTGTAATGACTCTTGAAATATAAGATTGGACGAAATTCAGTAAATTAAATGTTGAACACAACTGAGATGATGAAGGGTTAAAAATGTTTTTAGTCTATAAACAAAGTAAATGCATTACGATTATATGCCAGATAAGTGATTATATGGTTGCCATAGCAACAAACACAACTACATGCATAAGTGAAGTTCTTACATATTATCTAACTGCAGCTGTTATTATGATGTCATTATTAATTCGGATTGCAAAGTTTGCATCCAAATTCTCCCATTCCTCCTGCATTGTAATGACTCTTGCAAGTAGGGCAGTGAGACATACGATAGTCGCCAATGCATCGTCCAAATGCAGGACATAGGAGGCAATGGTTGTAGCATTCGCCATTGTCTAGTTTAGGGTCCCCTCTGCAGACATCCTTGACATAGTATCCAGAGTTACAATTCGAACACCGGACTTTAGAGTCTGGAGCTCCATCTTTAAAGTCGATTCCAATATTACCTTGGAATAGGGCATCTCGGAGTTTAGCTGTCACATGATTGCAACAGAGGTCACATGATCCAGTACATAAAACTTGATTCAACCCAAAAATTCCATCTGGATCTTCCTTAGGTAACAAAAGCTTGATGAACTCTTTTCGTATTCCTTCTTTTATGCAGCAACTTGCTTCCTCCGGATTTTCAACACCCATATTTTTAAGAAATGTATGTACTTGTTTTTGAGTCCGATATTTTCGTCGTTTCTTCACGGGAGTTTCGCCATCAGGAGTGATTGGTGCTTTTAACTCTTCAGGTTTACGAGATCGCTTCATTGGAAGTTTGCTATTTTCAGGCGTAGTTGGCATTACCTTACCTCTTCCATGATTTGGGATAATGCTGGGTTCAGTATTTATTACACACGAAGAAACTTCACATTCAATATTCACAGGTTGCCATGGAGCTGGTTGATTTTGATCTAGTTTCTCCAAAAACGCTTCAGCCATTTCACTTGCTACCACGTGCTACCACGTGGTCAAGATATGAGGGTGTGGGATAGGCGTGGTTACAATTGAAGCGGGTAAACAAAAAGATAAATATGTCTGCAAGATCCATTGGAGGGAAGAACAATGTGAGAATTAATATTGTTTTAAAACTTGATATTATTCTTTTGTTTTTCACAGTCTCTCAATAAAAAGATACCAGAAAATCCTCGATACAAGCATGTGAAGTCTGTAGTCGATACAGGTAGCTGTTACACATACATACATAAATACATACATACATACATACATACATGTATATGTTAGTGTACAGGCAGCTGTACACTAACTTGATTTGAGAATTTAGAGTATAGAGCTGTTTGCATTTCAGAAAATAATTCACTATTATTTTTAGTAACCATAGTAACATAATATTAATTTTGTATAATTATATTTAAAAACTATTTTATATGCATGTATTTATTATGTTTATGTATATACATACCAGAGTTTGTGATAGCATGGGCCAAATTGGCTGAAAAATGGTTAGTGTGTGTGCCATTGAGAATACATCTTGCGCCAATTAACAAAGAGTTAATGCTGTTAGTGACAATATAATCATAATTAACTGTGCCATCTGTCCCAAAGAGAGAACTGCGCTATGCCAAATAAAAAGCTCTTTGGGCCAATGGTGTGGCCATATGAGCTTATCAAAAACACTGATATATAACTAGTGTTGTTTTAGTATGACAATAATGACCACTTTTAGTTATAGGGTGCCCGGTTTCTCAAACTTTTAGTTTAGTTATAGTATGACTAGTTCATCACAATTTTAGTTGTAGTTAATTAACTAAAATAAGTTTAGGCTACTAAAATGGTTTTAGTTTTAGTTAACTACATGTAACTAAAAGTGCCCATTATTGGCCATTTTTCATTTTAGTTAGTTATAGTTGTTACAGTGAACTTGTAATATATTTATAGTTAACTAAAAGTCAAAATGCCTAACTAAAAGGAGCTAATACGTACGTAATAGTAGTATGTAGTATGTATGTATTTATTTTGTATATATGTACGTATATGTGTATATGTACTTATATGTGTATATGTACTTATATGTGTATATGTACTTATATGTGTATTTCTAGGTGCAAGTGTTACAAAGTATTTGGAACATTTGGATGAAATTAAAAAGAGTATGTCACATGATAATCACATGATACCTGTGTATCTCATCATATCATGTGACAATTAAATGATATATTTTCATAGACTACAAGTACAGAAATGATGAGATATTTCGACGGATAAAAGTAACCACTTTTGTTCAACTTGTGAGTTACATGTTATTTACATACGTCTGTTCACATTCATGATGACCTCAAAATTAGTGTATAGTATAATTTAGTGTATAGCTTAATGTCATAAGGTTAATACATGATTATACTGTAACTGATCTTGTACAGTTGTCATGCTGTTGCCATGGTAACCAGTTAATGATTCTCATATAGGTGTTACAAATAGCAAGTGTTAATATCAGTGAAAGGGACCTACTAGAGGAACATCCTTATCCAAGTGACGATGTTTATACTTCATCTCCTCTCCCTCTTCCTCATTCCCGTCCATCTCCTCCATCCACAGCAAGATCAACATTATCAGAGTGAGTGTTTCTCCATGTTTTTTGAAGAACACTAAATTCTCTTTACTCTTCTATTTGTCCTTGAGTTCATGTTGTATCCTGTTACTACTACAACAACAATTTTAGCTGAAATGGATTCCTATTTCCTTTGTTTCTAATTCTCTTATGCCATGCATTCTAGGCTGCATATCATAAACACATATTTACATGTTATCTATTAATGTCTGTCTCTATCTATCTAGACTTGTAACTGGTGTTGGTGAATTAGATATTAGTAATCCTGAAATATCTCCTCTCTCTACTCCCCTACACACACCTTCTCCCTCCCATTCTACACTACCACAAGTCCTATCACAGTCTCCATACCTTCTACTGGATGTAAGAGAAAAAGAGGATTATGACAAATGTCATATCATTACTGGTATGTATACATGACTACATGTACATACATGTACATACATACATACATACATGTACATACATACATGTACATACATACATGTACATACATACATGTACATACATACATACATACATACATACATACATACATACATACATACATGTACATACATACATACATACATACATACATACATACTTACATACATACATACATACATACATACATACATGCATACATACATACATACATACATACATACATACTTACATACATACGTAAATATGTACATACATATGTACATACATACATATTACATACATACATACATACATACATACATACATACATACATACATAATACATACATACATACATACATAATACATACATAATATGTACATACATTAAATTTACAGCTAGAAGTTATCCTTCTCGCATGTTATCAAGATCATGTAATCCTTACACAAGAGAAATATTTGAATATGTATCCTAAAATTATTTATTCATTATGGTATGTTCCGAACTTGTGAAGTAAATTTCTTTAACAATTGTTGACATCTACACACACACATCTCCACTCCATTCACACACGCATACTGCTCCACTTACACTCACACTGACACACATGTATACACTTACTCCGCTCACACTAACACAACAGAAAAATAAGCCTGGTTGTATCATAGTAGTTTATGATGAAGATGAGACCATTGCTCATGGAGTGGCCACTAAAATGGTACAGAGAGACTTTGATAATATTTTCCTATTATCTGGTGGTAAGTTTATTATTAACCCGAGTGCGTAGGCGGAGGGTTATAGTAATCGGTTTGTGTGTGTGTGTGTGTGTGTGTGTGTGTGTGTGTGTTCCCACTAATCTTTGCAATGGCTTACTTTTAAAGATTCTTGGTCACTGCGAAAGAAAGAGCACACTAGGTCTACTGTGAGATTCAAGCGATTTGCAAGAAAACTTTTCGATGGAAAAGATACAGTCGTGCAAATTCGAAAAGTAGTCATCCGTCGCCATTATTTCTCAGTCACGCCTATGTAACGTTGTTAATTAAATTGGTTAATCCGAACGTAGGCGGAGGTTATAGTAATGAGGAACACCCATGACGCCTTCTTCATTATAGAAGCATCTTTTTAGCGAGGGTTCTGCACTTTAGTGCATTCATTACTATATAGTATGTTACTATAGCAACCATATATAATATCTGTTCCTGCAAACTTAACTAGTTACCTTTACACATGAGGGTTCATACATGTACACAGGAATGAGGGTTCATATATGTACACAGGAATGAGGATTGATACATGTACAGTAGCCCCAGAAAAAAGGTTACATGTTTCCACTTTATTAAAACAGAGTTCCATTTCCATTTAAAACAGAAACGGAAATGGAAATGATGCGGCAATGTGCTTAAATAATTAATAATAATTATTAATGATTATTAGCTATGGGAGTGCTTTTTGTTGTATGCATGTGCACAGGCAATCAACAAACCAGCTGAACTGCGGATGTTACGAGAAGCATAGCCAAAGATTCAGAGATGTTGTTGCTTTATAATTATTATCATTAAACCGCCTGTTTCTTCCATTTCTCTTTATCCCCTTTCTCTCTTTCTGTTCTGTTTATCAAAATGGAAACGGAGAGTACAAACTGAAACAGAGCATACATAACAGCAAATGTGTAATCTTTTTTTCTGGGGCTACTGTACGTAAGAATGGGAGTTCAAACATGTACACAAAAATGAGGATTCATACATGTACATAGGAATGAAGATTCACATGTGTATTGGAATGAGGATTGTTAAACATGTAATTCTGGTATGTGTGTATAGGAATGAGGATACTTTTTCGGACATTCCCTGATGGTCTATTGACTGGTAAAGTTCCCAATTCCTGCTACCCTTCCCTACCTTCATCTGCTTCCTCCGGACGGAGAAAGACCCCTCATTCTAATGGACATCATCATATGATAACAGAAACAGTTGATGTAAGGGAGGAGATTAAAGATTACTTCACACATGAAGGTATGTGATTATGGGCTGCCGAGTTTCTGATATGTTTTGAAGCATGGGCCAAATCGACTCAATAATGATTAGTGTGTGTGCCATTGGGAATAAATCTTGAGCCAATTAACAAAGAGCTAATGCTGTTAGTGATAATATAATCATAATTAACTAAACCATCTGGCCCAAAGGGAGAACTGTGCAGTGTCAGCTTTTTGGGCCAATAGTGCGCCGTATGAGCTTATCAAAAACAGTGACGGGCTGTAATATTCAGGATTATGTAAAATTATTAGATTGCTAACAACAACTCCTGACCCCATTGATGTTCATTCTCGCTTTCTTTATAGATTTATTATCACTACAAAGAAAACTCGATGAAGTTCTGCTGACATGTAAGTCATGATGTAGTGTTATAGTCTCATCCCCAGTTCATCCACTAATGTTATAGCCTCACCCCCAGACCATTTACTAATATATGTTATGTTTATATAGTCTCATCTCCAGTTAATCCACTAATGTTGTAGCCACATCCCCAGACGATTTACTAGTGTATGTAGTCTCATCCCCGGTTCATCCACTAATGTTATAGTCTCACCCCCAGACCATCCACTATGTTGTATTCTCACCTCCACTAATGTCATAGTCTCATCCCCAGTTCATCCACTAATGTTATAGTCTCATTCCTATACCATATGTACTAATGTTGTAGTCTCATCCCAACACCATCTACTATAGTTGTGCTTCATGTACATATATTACTGTTATATCTTGTTATCATGTTCCTAGCTTCATGTAGCTCTCGTGGTAGTACTAGCAGTAGTAGATCTATGACTAGCTCATCAAGATTGTCTTCTATCTCTAGAAGAACCGACACTTCCAAAATATGGAAATATTGATTATATGATATTATGAATAATTAAATATGTATTATAATTTTTATTTATACATTATTACTTATAATAATTCATTAATGGAAAATAATTTTTAATTAATTATAAAGTAATTTTATTGATTTTAATTATAACCTTTAATTAATTAATTAATTAATTAATGCTAATTAATTAGGAGGCATTATTGCAAAATGACTGAAGCTGTGGATTCCTGCTCTCTTTCAAATCCCAACGAGGTTCTTGTCAAACACTGGCACTGGTCGGCAGAGCCTAGTTTCTCTAACAAGATTATCTCTGCTACCATTGATCTGCAAACATGTGTGCTGAAAGACAATGTGGAGAAACTGGTAAACTGGTTCATTATGCATATTAAAATATATATATTTATATATTTATATAACTATTATTGTATATGTAAGGAATAATCTTTGCAGTCGAGATTCTATAATTAATATATGCTCAGTGACAAGGATCCCATTACTTCCGTCATGAAGATGTTACATGTACATAAGACCCTACTAGGACAGAGGTAACTGGCTAGTTTTGCATAGCCAAATCCAACCTTAACCTCCTATGAAGGGTCTGGTGTGGTCAACCCACTAGGTTTAGCAGGATGTTTGGCTATTTTAGTGAGTGACAAACCCCTGATAATCAAAATGAGTATAATTTATAATACTATATATGCTTTCCCAGTAATCCAGCTGTATGAATATCATTATTATAGTTATGTATTCATTTACTAGTTTACCAGGTGTCTCGACAAATGCTAGTGTAGTGGGTTGACCAGATCCTTCCTTCGTAGTAAGTTGGGTCTGGCTATGTAAGACTGGCCTCTATGGTTCGATGGACCGTCCCCTTGTCATAGTGGCGTATATTAATTGGAGTACCTAGACTGCATACCTAGTCCTTTACTATAGGTTCTAGATACACGAGACCTGAATATCATGGATGTATATGATACTACCACCAAGGAGAAGTTGTCTTACAAACTCCAATCTACTCATCCAGTGTGTAGTACATTTGGCTCAGCACTGGTTATTAACTTACCATCTGACTCAAGAGCCAAGTAGGTTTCCAAATTTATATGTATACATTATATTCCATTATGACTGTAGTCCCTTTGACGAGTGTTTTCCCCCTTGGAGTCTCGTTAGCAATTTTTAATATCTACTTACATAATACATATTATACATAATCTTCACATACATACAGACAGATATACATACATACATACATACATACAAATGTACATATATACGTACATATATACATACATACATACAGACAGACAGACAGACATACATACAGTATACATACATACATCCATACATACATACATACATATACATAATATATACATACATTCATACATGATACATGTACACATATACATACATTCATACACAATACATACATACATACACATATAGTCATATACATACATACATTCAACCATCTATATATTTAACATACTATTATTTGTTACAAGCAATTCATGCCCAATATCTCATTTCTTTTCGAGATGCTCTTAATGTTTATTTATTATTATTTTATTGTAGGGGTTCCTCACCTAATATTTCAATCAGATATGAGACCACACCCTCAGGTGCAGCTGTTCAGTGGTTGGATCCAGTTCAGACCATTGGTAAACAACATCCCTATCTTTTTACTCAATGTCAAGTATGTACACACATATATGATATATGCATAATATACAAACATACATAATTATATGCATACATACATGCATACATACATACATACATACATACATAAATACATACATACATACATACATGCATGCATGCATACAAACATACATACATATACATGCATACATACATACATACATACATACATACATACATACATAAATACATACACACATACATACATACATACATACATACACATACATACATACATACATACATACAATATGAAGTACAAAGTTGGTACATACATACATACATACATAAACATACACATGCAATATATTAATATTGATATTAATATTCATTATGTCACAGGCAATTCATGCCCGTAGTCTCATTCCTTGTCAAGACACTCCAAGTGTGAAGAGTACCTACTCAGCTGAAGTGAGCTAGGGGTGTGTATATATATGGGATATAATGTTCTTCATATTAAATAGGTAACTGTACCAGCTGTTCTGACAGCTCTGATGAGTGCTGTGAGAGATGGGGAGAGCGTTGCATCAGATTATAAGATATACAGATTTCAACAAAAGGTTATAAAAGTGTAGAGCATTTAAAATATTGTCAAAACTAAAGTTCTAGCAGCTGTTATTATTCTCATTAGGTTCCTATCCCTTCATATTTGGTTGCTTTGGCGGTGGGAGCACTGGAATCCAGGTACATATCATAATAGTTGCTTGCCACTTGTCAGTCCTGTATTATGAACTTGTTTCAATTTTTGCAGGAAGATTGGTCCACGGAGTCATGTCTGGAGTGAGGCAGCAGTTGTTGACAAGGCAGCGTATGAGTTTGCTGAGGTATGGATATTTCTGTATCAAATAGTTCGATAAACGTATTATATATTACATGACTGTCCATGTAAAATAGTACAATTCATTATAAATACTTACCTTTAAATGAATTTCATAGCTAATTAATGCTCTTCCTCGATGTCTGATTTCATTGGATGGATGGATGGATGGATGGATGGACGGATGGACGGATGGACGGATGGATGGATGGACGGACGGACGGACGGACGGACGGACGGATGGACGGATGGATGGATGGATGGATGGATGAATAGATAGATAAATGAAAAGAAAGATGGATGGATGAATTGATAAATGACGGAAAGATGAAATGACAAAAGGGATTCTTTTCATATCTTTATCTTTTATCGTAGATGGAGGCTATGATAAAAGCAGCTGAAAATATTGTTGGACCTTTTCTATGGGGTAACTCCGATATTTTAATACCTCCTCCATCATTCCCCTATGGAGGGATGGAAAACCCAACTTTGATCTTTGCCACACCCACAATATTGGTAAGATATCAAAATCATTTTGATATAATATTGTCATCTACATTATGTCTATCTGTATAAATACAATTTATAGTGAGTATATCTATCATCTACCTATGTCTGATTTTTTGATACATTTTGAAGGATGGGCCAAATTGGCCAGCAATAGTTAGTGTGTGCACCATTGGGAATACATCTTGAGCCAATTAACAAAGAGTTAATGACAATATAAATTATATAATCATAATTAACTGTGCCATCTGGCCCAAAAAGAGAACTGTGCAGTGCCAAATAAGAGGCTCTTTGGGCCAATGGTGTGCCATATAAGCTTATCAAAAACTCTGACGTATGTATAGACCAAGAAATAAGGTCTCAAATTTGATTACAATTTATATGACCCAATTACACTTGTGGTACATACATACATAGCTATATCGGCCATTTTGTACAGGAAACCAATGAAATTTGGTATTCAGGAAGATCAGTTAATGCTCCTCCTAGGTACTGAATTTAGTTGTCGTACCGTACAATATGGAGGAATAGTTAGTTTTGAAGATAAGTGTCTATTCAAAATTATTGTTGCCACAAGTTTGGTTTTACAAATTGAGTCACATATGTGATATTAGCTCAAAATGATTGTCCAATGGCCAGTTGTGCATTGTTTATGATACATTATATCACGGCCATTGTGTTATATACTGTGTCTGTTCGTCTGTTTATCCTCATTTATCTGTCTGTCTATCTATCTATCTATCTGTCTATCCATCTATCTATCTATCTATCTATCTTGTCTATCTATCTATCTATCTATCTATCTATCTATCTTTCTATCTATCTATTAATATTTTAGGCTGGTGATCGTTCTCTTGTCACTGTAAGTTATTCCATTCAATTATTTTTATCATTGATAGGGGTTTTCCCTTTTATTCCCAGGTTGTTGCACACGAGATAGCTCACAGCTGGACTGGAAACCTTGTGACAAATATTAACTGGGAGCATTTTTGGTATTGAATTATATATACTCCCTGGCCTCTCTAAGGGTCTGGGAGGTTATTATATTATTACAAGACCCTTAATATAGCACAACCCTATAATTGTATAAGATGATTGGTCATTGAAGGGTCTGGGAGGTTAGTATATTATTACAAGACCCTTAATATAGCACGACCCTATAATTGTATAAGATGATTGGTCATTGAAGGGTCTGGGAGGTTATTATATTATTACAAGACCCTTAATATAGCACAACCCTATAATTGTATAAGATGATTGGTCATTGAAGGGTCTGGGAGGTTATTATATTATTACAAGACCCTTAATATAGCACGACCCTATAAGTATATTGGTAAGCAGAGGTAGGTTTTCTATTTCTTTCATGTATACTCTCATGTACTTACAGAAATGATATTAAAATTAATAATTTGCAGGCTTAATGAAGGATTCACTCGATATCTTGAGAGACTGATTATAAGTGATATTCAAGGAGAAAACGAGAGCAACCTAATAGCTATGTGTGAGATTATAGTACATGTTATTATAATAATAATAATTATTAGATTACATGCTGGATATGTACATGTAATGAGATTGTAGAAGAGTACATGTAATATTCTATTAAAGAATATTACATGTACATGTAATAGAATATTAGTCTCATAATAGAATATTACATGTACATGTAACAGAATAGTACATGTACATGTAATATTCCACTAATAGAATATTTACATGTACATGTATTATCTAATGACTTAATCATGTATATTATTTTTCAGTGGGATGGAAAAGCCTACAGGATGCTGTAAGTATTGATTATATGTGTGTATGTGTATGTATATTTATGTGTATATACTATATAGTATATGTAATTATATAGTATGATGGTGACATCATCCCTTTGATGTGGTGAGTCCTATATATTGTATATAGACCTTCCATGTGCACACTATGCAGGAGATGTCACCATCATACAATATATTGTATATAGTATGCTAATACATGTAGGTCCTATATACTGCATATAGGACCCTCGTATTGTGTCCTCGGATGTGATATAGCCCTCACAGGCTCTTGCTATATCACATCCTCGGACATAAACTCAGTTCCTATATTTTGTGTATAGGACCTATTAGCATACTATATAACATACATATAATTATTATATGTATACGTGTATATATATGTGTATTTCAAAATGTTTCTTTCAACTTTTATCAAATGTTTGATTGGTAATTATGATAATTATAAAGATTACGGAAAAGTACCTACACGATTACAAATATAATTATATAATAATAATTATAATTATGGCTTCATAATTAATGAATACACAATTTTAGGAACTATATATGTAATTCTATTTGTTTGCATATACGAGGAGGAACATCATAGTAGCTCTGAAATGGAATGTTTAGAGACACAACTGCTTGACATGCTAAACAAGATAAAGAGAGAGGAAGAAATGGAGCTAATATTCCTTCCTTTTGTCTCTTGTCAGCAAGATCCATTACGGTTAATCCTTTCTTGTCTTTGATGTCGAGATGTCCGCCATAGCTGAGTAACGTTTGAATAGCTTTTGCTTGCTGGGATTCCATACCTGGATGACTATCCAAAACTGATTGGTGGGTTGCTATGGCTACGTGTAATGGCATATCAGCTTGCTCTTTCCTCGACTGGTGAAGTAGAACGTGAGCTCCCCAATCCAATACAATCTCCAGCAGATTCACTGAAGTGAAATTGATTTTGTTGCTTTGAGTATAAAGCTGTTGTACGATCATTTGAATTATATTGAACTCATTCTGAAATTTCAGATTCAAGTCAGTAAGTTTTCTCAGCAGTGTATGTAAGCCATCTTGCAATTCCATTCCTTCTTTGCAGGCAATACCAACCGATCTGTGGAGACAGGAACAAAGACTGCATACCTGCGTACTTACCTTTGGTCCTAAGCTAGCGTCTAAACCAAGCTCTAGTTTCAGTAAAAATATCTTGGCCAGATCTCTTAGATCAGGAAGGGGGAATTTGGTATAGCAAATAGGATGAAGTGAGTGCATTTCCAGAACTCTCAAACTGAAACCCAAGACTTTCACAAGATTATATCCAGCTGTGGACAGTTCCTCCACACATGACCTAAACATGTGAATCCAGCGTCTAGAGTAACATATTTCACCAAAAATCGCAAAAAATTCGTCATCACTTCGTGTATCCCATCCAGACAATTCAACAGCTCGTATTAAAATCACACTAGCTAGCGTTGGAGAGCGAGCAAGAGTCAACGCAAATATACTTCTAAACAAATAATAATAAAGCGCACAAGAGTCGGAACCAAGACATCTCTGTAACACCATAATACTTTGGAATGTGAGCTCTTCCAGCCAACACTCCTGGCCCAAATTCTGTATCTTATCAATATCAGAAGGACATTGGAACTCTATTCTGTCACCATAGCAACAACTCTGTGATTCTTCAAACCAGTTTAAACGGGATACTTCTTTAAGCTCTAAAGCACTACGCCATTGTATCAAGTATTCCGTACTCACTTCATATGGAGGTGTATTAAATAGTACCCTGTGAAGAAACTCTACGGATACTAAAATTAGAAGAACATCGACTTGTTGCCGCAGGGTACAGTTTTTGTCAGAAAAGAGACTCATCACATTCTCTGAACTCTGATGTTTATTGATCATTGGTACATCCATGATGGGATTCTGATTCTGACATTTAAGAAACACTGTTGCAGCCATTATGTAGAGTGGACAAGGAATTTTACATCTGGTACCGGTAAGAGTTTCCTTGGAGGTGAAAAAAGCTGAAGTGTCCATTTTGTGTTTAGTGATCTTTGATAACTCACCTGGAGTAATATTTAGACTGGCAGTTATATGAAAGGGAGTGAAACCATCTTTCAGCGTATGGTGTAAATTGGCACCTTGTTGTAATAATAACTTTACAACTTCAGGATTATCACAAGCAATGGCACAGCAAAGAGGGGTAGCGCCCCTGTGATTAGTAGAATCAATGATAGATCCTTTTTTAATCAATAACTCTGCTATTTCAATGTTACCGTTAATTGCAGTTTCATGAAGTGGAGTTGCACCGTGACAATTAGCAACATTGGGATCAGCACCTGAATTTAGTAATAATTGTACTATCTTTACTTCTCCTGATAGACATGCTGTACACAATGCTGTCTGTTCATGAACACATAATTCACTAGGTGTCCCTTCCCTTCCAAGGACAGACAGCCATAGATACTGCTTACCAGCCTCAAATTCACGTATGAATCCCACATGATTCAAATCAAGCATGTCACCAAACCTCTCTATGAAGAATTGTAAAACCTTCACATAGCCATTTTTAGCTGCTATTACAAATGGTGATAGTAAGTCACCTTCTCTTACAGCAGATTCAAAGAGTAAGCAACTAAAAGGTATTTTGTCTTTGTGTGGTAGAAGCTCATTTAAACACTCACCTATGGAGAGTGCATCTCCTGTCTTAGCTCTGTTGTAAATATAAGCAAGATCATCATCCTTAAACTGATGGCTCTGTCCAACAGTTTGTCTTGACTTTGAGAGAAGTGACCCCATCTAGAGATGATGTTGCTATAGCATAATTAAGGAGTGACAGGATGTCAGGAAGTGTTTCAAGTGTATATATATGTACAGTATATGTCAATAAAAAGTAATTACTCAGTAGTTTCATTTCCACACTACAGTAGTTCAACAGTAGTCTTGACAGTAATTAGTGTACTTGTCAATTCAACACCACAGTAGTGAGACAGTAATTATTGTACTATACTGACAGTAGAACTAAGGTAATTACGTATGGTGACATAATACTGTATACTATATAATGACTATGTAATACTGTATAAGCTATGTAGTATAATCAACAGTTATAAAGTATGTTACTATGGTTACTATGGCTACTAGCTGTGCGCTATCTTTGATAGAATACTGGTTAATCACAAGAAAGACAATATTCTCGATTTTAAGAAGTTATCTTGAGGCTCTGTATAATTATTATAATGATAATAATTATGTATCACTAAGCAGAGAGAATTAAGTATTGTGTACCAGCAATGACTATATGATTGTATTCTGTGTTTGTGAAGAACTCAAACAATGTCATTCATTCACTCAATCCTTGATGTTGATTTTAGTACATTTACAGTTTGCGATTGACTGGATCTATTTTTACCAAAAGATTTATTATGAAAAAATAAAATAAAACTGATTAATATTTGAATGCTTCATGAGCACATGAAATAATTAGAACATAATTATAAGGTACTATACTATAATACTATGATAGAAACCCTACCCCTATGATAGAAACCTTATCCCTATGATAGATCCCTATCCTATGATAGAAACCATATCTTTATGATAGAAACCCTATCCCTATGATAAGAAACCCTGTCTTTATGATAGAAACCCTACCACTATGATAAGAAACCCTACTTGTGATAGAAACCCTACCCCTATGGTAGAAACCCTACCCCTATGATAGAAACCCTACCCCTATGATAGATCCCTGTCCTATGATAGAAACCATATCTTTATGATAGAAACCCTATCCCTATGATAAGAAACCCTGTCTTTATGATAGAAACCCTACCGCTATGATAAGAAACCCTACTTGTGATAGAAACCCTACCTCTATGGTAGAAACCTTATCCCTATTGTAGAAACTCTATCCCTTTGACCTGCCCCTATGATAGAAACCCAACCCCCTTGATAGAAAACCCTACTGATAGAAACCCCATCCCTTTGATAAGAAACCCAACCCCTATGATTGGAAACCCTACTGATAGAAACCCCACCCTTATGATAAGAAGCCCTACCCCTATGATAGAAACCTTATCCCTATGATAGAAACCCTATCCCTATGATAGAAACCCTATCCCTATGATAGAAACCCTATCCCTATGATACTTGTGATAGAAGTGTAATAGCTACATAAGGTATAGTATATATCATGAAGACTTACGTGAAGCATGAACTCGACAGTACATTCTTTTAGGGCTTCTTCACCTTTATTTTTTTTTATAATAAAAATTTTGGCAAACATTGATCCAATCAATTGTAATAATATTGTAGGCAGTTTGTGGTTATAATAAAACCATGACATTCTTGTCTGCCAACAGGTGGATCGGTATGGTGAATCAAACCCTTTGACTGCATTGGTGCCTAAACTAGGTGAAATTGATCCTGATGATGCCTTTTCAGCAGTACCTTATGAGAAAGGGTTTACACTACTCTATTACTTGGAAACTCTTGTTGGATTGGAAGGTATGTATGTGTGTATGCATGTATGTATGTATGTATGTGTGTACATATGTATGTATGTATGTATGCATGTATGTATGTATGTGTGTATGTATGTATGTATGTATGTATGTATGTATGTATGTATGTATGCATGTATGTGTGTATGTATGTATGTGTATGTGTGTATGTATGTATGTGTATGTATGTATTCTTTTATTTTAGAAATGAAATCATTTTTAAGAGCTTATATTCATCATTTTAAATACAAATCACTCAATACGTATGAATGGAAAGATTTCTTCCTGAAACATTTTGAAGTGAGTTTAATAATACTTATACTCATCGACCAACTATATTTGCCTATATCTATCCATCTAGCTACTCATCTGTTCATCATCTATCTATACATCTACTCATCTGTTCATCTATCTATACATCTACTCATCTGTTCATCTATCTATACATCTACTCATCTGTTCATCTATCTATACATCTACTCATCTGTTCATCTATCTATACATCTACTCATCTGTTCATCTATCTATACATCTACTCATCTGTTCATCTATCTATACATCTACTCATCTGTTCATCTATCTATACATCTACTCATCTGTTCATATATCTATACATCTACTCATCCGTTCATCTATCTATACATCTACTCATCTGTTCATCTATCTATACATCTACTCATCTATTTCTTTGTATGTATTATGAACATCATGGCGTACATTTACAGGACAAAAAAGATGTATTGAAAGTAGTTGATTGGGAGACTTGGTTTTATGCTCCAGGGATGCCACCATTTGATCCAAAGTAAGTTTGATAAAGTCACATGATTTTATTAATCCCGTTTTACAGGTTTGGCAGTTCTGGTGTAGCTGATGAGAGTATCTCTCTTGCTGAGAGATGGTCTCAGTCAAAAGATGGAGAAGAGTTCCTTTCCACTGATCTTGATAAACTGTCTTCCTCTTTAGTGCAAGAATTTCTAAATCAATTACTGAATAAAGTATGTATGTGTTGTGTGTGCGTATGACCAATGTACATGTATATACTGACATATGTATGTATGTATGTATGCATGTATGTATGTATGTATGTATGTATGTATGTATGTACGTACGTACGTATGTATGTACGTATGTATGTATGTACGTATGTAGGTACATATATTTTTTAGCCATCATTGTCAGTAGAGAAGCTAGTGAAAATGGAACAGTTGTACAAGATGAATTCTAAAACAAACAGTGAAATAAAATTCAGGTATATAAGGACTCGTTCCCATACTAGACTACATCCTCGTGATATGTTCACTAGTACTAACAGACGCATTCATATACTAGACTACATACATTCTCATATGTTCAGTAATAGACTCATTCCCATACTAGACTACATTGTGATGATGTGTTTAGTAGACTCATTCTTGTTCTAGGTGGTTGAGACTGTGTCTGAAAGGTGAATGGACAGATGCTTTTCCACATACAGTGAGTTTTGTGTTAGAACAAGGGAGAATGAAGTTCGTGAGACCCCTGTATCGGTGAGTGTGTGTGTGTCCATACATATTTGTCATTATAAAATAGTCATATAGTAAGTATGGTATTACGGCAGTGATTTTTATCAGCTTATAAGTTTCTTAAGAGCAGTAGAAGAAGATTGTTGAGCCATCTCTTTCTGCTTTCTAAAAAAAAAAAATAGACTGGTTATTTCCTAATATGGTAGAAATATATTAGTAGTATCTATTAATAGTAATATTAACAGTTTGTAGAAAAGTGGGATCATTATATTTAACATAATTATAAGGATTGTGTGTGTAATAATTACTATACTAAGCACACTTTATATAAAGTTCAAAAGTGATGTAAGAATGCATATGACAAATGTATGAAAGATACAATATAGAGATGATAATATTATGATCAAATGAAATGTCACTTCCATTGTCCTATATTACAGGAATATTGAGTAATAATGTAATTATTTATGATAATGGAACTAATATCTTAAGTCTACTATTAATTGTGTGTACTAATTTTAGTGAATTTAGCGACTAACGTAATTAGTAAACACTAAGAATATATTTCATGATCATTAAATAGGTAAAGTGGGTGTGGCTCAGGAATTCACTAAACATGCTAAATACGAGCATTTAAAAATCACTAAATTTAGTAGACACAATTAATAGTAGACTTAAGATATTATGTTATTATCATATCATTCCTAACCTTGTTACTTTACTAATATACATTCATCATAATATACATTCTGTTTTGTGTATGTGAAATTTTAATCCATTACTTCATTATTGGGTTCACATAATTATACAAAGCCTTGTGTTGTGTTCATTACATTGTGATTGATGAAATGGAATGCAGCCTGACACAAAGATACAATCAGATCCTATCCTTGTGTTACGTTGCATTTAACGATGTTGAAGGAAGCGTATTGTGTTTACAATACAACACATTGACATGATACAAAGAAACACCATAATATGTGAACCAGTGTTTATAGTATAATCATGACATTAAACTATACACTACATTATCAAATGCAATTTGATAACAGACGTTTAAAATATTAATGTGATTGAATGAATCTATATATGATAAAACAATATTATTTAAGATTGTATGTTTATGTATCAGAACTTTTTACTGAGGGCTACTTTATGTGTATATGTATGATGTACATCTATATGTGTACATGTATATGCATGATGCACATGTACTTGTACATGTATGTGTATAATGTACATCTGTATGTGTACATCTATATGCATGATGTACATGTACTTGTACTTGTACATATACACGTATGATGTACATGTATATATAAAATAAACATGTACAGGGTATTTATTGGAGAGTAATAGGGATGGCATGGAAAAAAATGGCTGCCCATACATTTCAATTGCAATTGATAAGCAGAAATCTCTGCTAGTATATGTAGGGATCAGGGTGGGAGATAATGGTGTGCAAGTGAGCATAATCCCACCATAACTGCAGAGATGTACACTATAAAATGTCTAAATAATGCAGACAGTGTGTGCTATTGTGCAAATTAAATTTTAATTAATAAGGGTAGTGGCATTAAGGGCACACCTGCATAACACAGAACACCTGTTATCAAATGATAACTAGCTAATAGTGACTTTATTTCAGTTTGGGTTTGTCTCTGACACATTGCACAGTCATCCTGAAGCAGAGCAGGATCTTCTTTTATTATTGTCTCCCTATAATGAAGCTGTAACAGCTAGGGATTATGAACAGCTCCAAGAAAGAAGTGAAGAGCCATTCTAAATGCATCAGAAATATTATGCAAAGTATTCAGTTAATTAATTGAATAAATAACGTGGTACTCAGCCTCAGTGCTCACTAGATTTAATTTATCAAGGGCTTATGGTGAGTTCCAGTGTTCACCATAAGCCCTTCTCTTATTTCCCACCCTGGTAGGGATATTAAAACCCAAAAGGTTTGGTACTAGTACATAAGGTCAACGTAAGACCCAAAGTAAGACCCAAAATTAAATAAACCACTTCTACCCAGCCATACATAAGTACCTACACAGCTCTAAAGCAAAACACAAAGAGCTGTACTTATGTAGGGTTATATGGAAGTGGTTTGTTTAGTTTTGGGTCCTACGACTCTTCTGTACTAGTACCATCCCAACCTTGTTTATATATACTATTTAGGTTTTGATGTCCATTCATTGAAAATGTTTTTGTATTATTATTATATATGAACAATTAGAATCAAATAATAATAATAATAATAATATTAATAATAATAATAATAATAATAATAATAATCTACTAAGCTAAAACAGGATATATGTACATACATGTAAGTAACAACCAACAATAAAATAATAAAGTGTGATGTGTAGGTGTGATCAAAGGTATCAACAATGGAGTAGCAATAAATAAATAACAAAATTGTAATAATCTACATTATTATACTCTAAGATAAACATGTCATGTTTAAAATAGATCTACAAAACAACTAGTCTGTTATTACTATGGTCACTAACATACAAGTTACCTAATGAATCTACTGTTATACCAAATGGATGATTAAACTGTCCATCTCCACTACCTCTCTTACCAAAGCAATGTATTAAACATCCATTAGTATCAAATATTGAGATACGATTATTACCCAACTCACTAACATATAATAGATTATTATCTATGATGATGGAGGAAGGATTGTGAATTTGACCAGGATTAGACCCACGTGAACTAAATGTCGATATGTATTGTCCTGTTGATGTGAACTTCTTGATACAGTGATTACCAAACTCTGCAACATACAAATATCCTTCATTGTCAAATGTCACATTCCATGGCTGATTGAATTGTTCTGGTGATGAACCTTTCTTACCAAAACTATGAGAGTAGGTGAGATCATTATTGAGAACTTGAATACGATTATTGTATGTATCAGCAATGAATATTTGTCCTGTGGTAGGATGAATTGTAATACTTCTAGGAGTATTAAACTGAAGAGGACCATTGCCTGTCTTACTACTCCCAACTGATTTCACACAATCACCTTCAAATGTTAGTTTCTGTAGTCGATGATTATCAGTTACTAAAATGTGTCCATCTTGAGATATGGCAACTCCACAAGGATAAGTGAATTGACCCTCCTTTGTTCCGAATGTTCCAAATGACTTCACTTTCTTTCCCTCCTTGTTTAGTATTGTGATACATTCGGCACTATACTCAGCTACTACAATCTCTTCATTCTTAGTGATTACTACACCCCCTGGTCTATTGAGTCCTGATATAATATTCACTGGTTTACCTCTCATCTCAGGGGAAGGAATGATATGAAGAGTAAAGGGACTACCAGAGATATTCACACCTCCTAATCGTATTGTCAATTGATGTTTTCCTCTGGTACGTGGTGTAAAGCTTATATCGTAGTTTCCTGACTGGGTCTCATTGATATCACATGATATGAGTTGACTATCATCACCAGAAGAGAGTTCACAAGAGATGAGGGAGAAAGGAACTGAGAAGGGAGATCCATCTTGAGTCTGGAGGTTGAGAGCGATAGTTGATTTCTTACCAACGTAGCAAGCATTCTTGACGATAATCGATTTGCCAAACATTTTAGATTTTAACTGACCAATATCCTCATATTTATCAGCCAATGTGTGATTACTAGTGAATGTGATGTTGGCCTCCTCTATTGGTTGAAATACAACAGGGTTGACATCTTGATCGACTGTTGTCATTACTTGTACCATATTCTGTTTCTCCCTCAATATCTGTTGTTGAGTCCCTACCTTCAGACTCTGTTCTACAAACTCCTCACAACCTTTGAGCTGTTTGAGGACTGTCTCCGCCTCTTCTCTCTGTTTGGTTAGTAATTCGATCTTCTGTTGTACTACAGTGTCTACCTGTTGAACTAACTGTCTCTGTGACTGTTGAACTAAGTTTATGATTAGTTGAGACTGTGTGTGGATGTGTTTCTTGACATCATCTCCCTGTTTTGTGACCTCCCTCTCTCGAGTGATGAGGTTAGTCACTACTGTATTAATGTTGGCTACTTTCCTTTTCACTATTGTGAGGTCGGCCTCTATCTCTTGATGATGTTTATCATAGGACTCTGTGATGAGGTTGTAATCATGGTTTCGATGTCGTTTACTAACTGTACAATCTCGACAAATAATCTCTTGACAGGTTTCACAGTAGACTTTGAATGACTTGTTATGAAAGTTACACTTCATATTTCTATCCTCATTCAATGGAAGTAGTTTAGAAGTATTGAGTCCTGCTACATCTTGTACATTGATAACCTCATGAGTAGATAAGTGCTGCCATTTGTTATGTGCATCAAGACATTCTGGACACAAGAATCGAGTACACTGTTTACAATAACCAGTAGCAGAGCTCTTGTGGCAATTATCACAAGAGATGTTTGGACCTTTGAGCGTTTTCTGTAGAGTAGTTTGTAGTTGTAAGAGGCTATTAATGAGGAAAGCAGTAGGGAATTCAGTGGATCCTATGTCGGGTAGTTGTGTGGGTTTACGACATGAAGGACAGCTTATGAAATACTTGTCTCCCTGTTAGTAAATAAGATAATGTAAACAATGAAGTGTTAACAAAAGCAGATTGTGTGTGCGTGTTTGTACCTGTGGTTCTTGTGGTAGTTTCTCAATACATTTTAAACAGAAGCTATGTAAGCATGGAAGAGTTTTGGGGTTAGTATACTGATCCAAACATACATTACATGTTAGTTGTTCATCAAGTTCCTTAAGAGCAGTAGAAGAAGATTGTTGAGCCATCTCTTTGTCCTCTCTAAAAATAGACTAGTTATTTCCTAATATGGTATGTAGAAATATATTAATAGTATCTATTGATAAAATTGTGGTTATGATCATTTTGTAGAAAAGTAGTATTTAACGTAATTATAAGGATTGTGTTTGTAACAATTACACACACTTTATATAAAGTTCAAAAGTGATGTAAGAATGCATAAGACAAATGTATGAAAGATACATTATAGAGATAATCAAATGAAATGTCACTTCCATTGTCCTATATTACAGGAATATTGAGTAATAATGTAATTATTTATGATAATGGAACTAATATCTTAAGTATACTATTAATTTAGCGACTAACGTAATTAGTAAACACTAAGAATATATTTCATGATCATTAAATAGGTAAAGTGGGTGTGGCTCAGGAATTCACTAAGCATGCTAAATACAAGCATTTAATAATCACTAAATTTAGTAGACACAATTAATAGTAGACTTAAGATATTATGTTATTATCATATCATTCCTAACCTTGTTGCTTTACTAATTATACATTCATCATAATATACATTCTGTTTTGTGTGTGTAAAATTATAATCCATTACTTCATTATTGGGTTCACATAATTATACAAAGCCTTGTGTTGTGTTCGTTGCATTGTGATTGATGAAATGCAATGCAGCCTGACACAAAGATAGATCCTTGTATCTCGTTGCATTTAACCACATTAAAGGAAGCATATCATGTTTACAATACAACACATTGACATGATACAAAGAAACACCATAATATGTGAACCAGTCTCTATAGTATAATCATGACATTAACTAAAGTCCGTTCGCGTTGAGTTGGGACTTTTCTCATTAAATATTCATCTAATTTCAATAATTACGCAATTAAAACTTACCACAGTAACACACATCCCACGCGTTGACAATAAAAACTTACCATAGTAACCACGCTTTTTCACGTGTAGTCCTGTACTGTAACAACTGTGAGTTATATTATAATTCTTTTTACTGTCATTCATCACTTATTTCATTTTCTTGAATTTGAATATTTTAGTTCATGAAAATACCGAGTTATATATATATATAATATTGTAATATAAATACGCTATCGTATTATTTATGTATCGTCAACTAGAAATTTTTTATTCATTCACGAAGCACGTTATCATCTATGATATTATACACCCATTTTACTTACCTTGAGGTATCTTTGTCGTTCCAAGTTAAACACACAGAGAGAAAGACAGGGACCTGCGTCTGTGTTTTCGTTTACTACCACCGCATGCTTTTAATTATATTCATGAGTAAAATCCACGTATACGAGTAATTTTCACCTATGAATATTTAATGAGAAAAGTCCCAACTCAACACCAACGGACTTTACATTACATATAAAGTCATCATATCCTAATTGTATCATATATACATGTACATGTATACTACTATATATATATATATATATATATGAAAGTACATGTACTATAATTACATACATTCATATTTCCTACAAGGGATGAAGAACCCTCGGATTCACCCTTCCTCCTTCCTTCCTAAAACATCTCAATCTCATAATTATAATTGAGAGATATAACGTTTATACTGTATTAACAAAGTTATGGAAATGACATACATACAACTAACCTTCTCTCTAAATTTTACATTGCAACTACTAGTCTGTTCACATTCACGATGACCTCAAAATTATGATGTGATGACTTTATATGTACTATAATGTATAGTTTAATGTCATAAGGTTAATACATGATTATACTGTAACTCAATAATGAAGTAATGGATTGAAATTTGACATACACAAAAAAAGAACGGGAAGGATAATTATATGAAAATAGTGAAGGTTAAAAAAGTTGTTAGTCATTCTAAACTAAAGTTATGAACATTTTTCTGAGATTATAGTGAAGATGAATGACCTTTACTATGTCTAGTTTTTCTTTGACATTATTACTTTAGATAGTTATAGTTTTTAGTTAATAATAATCGCTACTTTAAGGGGCATCTCCAAACTGAAATTTGTATGCCTAATGTCATAGTGGTGCTAAGGGGGTGGGGTGGGGGTGGGGTTGTATGCGTGACGCTAAACATTGAAGCACAAGTTGGTATGAAACACTAGAGTATTTATTCATGACGTTAAAAGGAGGGGGGTGGGGTCTTGCAGTAGTGTCACTGTGACATTAAGCGTACAAGCTTCAGTTTGGAGATGCTCCCTAAGTATAATCCACTATTTGTAATTTATAATGTTCAAGTGTGTTCATTTCTATAGTGATTTGTTCAATTGTCCTGGAGGTGGTAAGACATTAGCAACTGAAACATTCTTGAAGAATAAACAAATATATCATGGAATAGCAGCCATGATGATTGCTCGAGATCTTGGAATTGAGTAATCAGCTTGTCATAAAACATAACTATGACACGATGATTTGTTTGTGTGGATCAATTTTGATATTAATTTTAATTATTAATTTGAACTTTTGTTATTCTAACCAGTACAATTTATATGTAATTATCGATGTTATAACTGTAATCTATTTAACAAACTTTCACAAACAGTTCCATGTTGAATAACAGACTGACAATTGAAAAAGGCAGATTTCAATGTCATCATGATCAGTGTTTGAGCCTGAGTCCCATGCTATTGCATGTGATCAGTACATGGACGGATTTCCAAGATTGATGCATGAGCCTGATTGTATGCCTGATTTCCATGCTCAGTAGTTAATTATGTGATCATGGTATATTAATACTACTGTATCTATAGGATTCACCTACCAGTCATTTACTTCCCAACAAATTAAAACTATGGCTATAAACAAGTCCCCTCATCAATCAATAAGCTCAAAAATATGTAAGGATAAAAATCCCAAGAAAAAAAATAATAAATTGAAAAATATGAAAATCCCAAAAATTGATTAATGACAAAAGAGCCTACTTATCTAACAAACTACACAGTAACTATTAATTATGGAATACAGAAAATTCTGTTCTTAGCCTCTCACTGCTCAATACTAAGAGGTTTCTTCATGGCTTTATAGACGTCTTCTGTACGTTTAGTAAATTCACTCATCAATTCTTGTAGCTTCTGCATGGCTTGATCTGGAGGATAGTGCTCTCCAAGAAACAAATGGAGCTCACGATTAGAGCCACTGATAGACTCCATGCAAAGATGACTGGCAATGCCCATAGCAACCCAGGTTATTTGTTCAAGCTTAATCTTTCTTCTGAATCCTTCTTCATTAAACATTTCTGCAGGATTTTCATCGTTTTGGATAAGCTCAACATGTTCTTTAACATTCTTGCCACTAAAATCCTTATTCACATCCGACACCTGTCTCCAGAATTGAGTCACAGATTCCAATGTAGCCTGAGCATGTCTCATTCCCTTCACACAGCAATCCAAGGCACACAGAGTGCTCTTCTCTAGCACAATTTCCGTGTTTTCATGTGGCTTCAGTTTAGAAGCTTCCTTCAATTTTTCCAGCATCTTTGATTGGTATTCTATGCGCAAATTCCTCAATTTATCTTGGATTTTCACCCTTTCCGTATAATACGTTTCAAATTCCCTTTCTTCATCCGTATTTCTAATTATGGCTTTCACGATTTTTCGACCTAGGCTAGCGCTGTTCATTCTATTTCTGGCTTCATCCTCTCGTTCTTGAGCTTGTGTGACTTCCTTTTCAGTCTTTTCAATGCTTTTCTCGATTTCCTCAAGTTCTTTCCCCAGTCGGTTCACTTCCCCAGTGGCGTCATCACGCACTTTTATTTCCCTTTGAACCGCTTCATAAATTTTTGTAGCTTCTTCTGAACTCTTCCCATACTTTGATGCCAAATCAGCAACAGCATCCTTCATTTCTTCTGCCTTTGTAAAAACATTTCCCAACTCCATTATAGCAAACTTCTCCTTTTGCTTTTCAAAGTATTTGGTGGCCGAAATATAGGACTGGGTGATGCTTACAGCAGCTCGTTGAAATCTTTGTAATACACGAACGGACTCATCTGACAACCTCGTGATAGAAAGGGAGAGCTCGTTCACTTTTATTTGCAGAAGTGGAAATTTTGAGACGCCAAGATATGCAACTCGGAGAGAAAGAGAAAGGCTACTCGTTTGCGTAGTGATTAAGTCAAAGTCAACATCTTTTGTGATTGACTGTATTCGCTCCTTCACCAGTTGGCTTTCTTTTGTGGGAGATTTGTAGAGATCGAACGTTTCTCCTTCTAGTTCTACGTACGCGATTACTTCAGTTGACGCCATTTTAGTTGCTAGTGCGAAGACTGCGAACTAGTCTCAACTAGTCTCCTTTTATATACATCAACGGCTACGGTCGGCAGGATCTATATAAGGAAGTGCATATACTTTCGTTGTGTACGTATTCCCTATATAGTACTGTATACAATTATATATTTATAAACAACAGCAAAAAAGATTAGTAATAGTGACTGTAGTATGATGGTATATACTGTGCACGTAATCGTCTACGATCGATTAATTATATATACACGTACTCAATCACGAGTTAACAATAGTTACTTGTGCAATGGCAGCACTTGCCGTTACTGCTGTTGATACAGTCCAAACTGCCAAAAAAGCGCTCATATTTTGTCGTAATCACGACTATGGAAATGCTACACAATGTCTCGTAAAAGTCCAAGAAAGTGGCAGAATACTTGTCAGTAAGACTCAAAATGCTCATAAACGTCTTGAAGACTTTGAAAATTGGCTTTCCACGGAATACGAAAGCCAAGCTAGAGAGTTACAGGAGTTAAATTATCAGAAGCAAATGGGAGAAAAACGTATAGCCTCCTTAGAAGAAAGGGAACGTCATTTGCAACAGCTGGTGCAAGAAAATATAAGCGATATCGATAAAGCAAGGAGGAGAGAGCGAAATGCTTTGCAAGAAAAGGCCGACGCTGAAAGAAAATTCAAATCCATATTAAGTCCTATGGTCTTAATTCCTGGTTATCCTTTATTTTGGGCGATTCGGGAAACGATCGAAAATAATCTTTCAGTAGCTGAAGAAGCTGCTGAAGATGCTAGACGATATGCCAAGAAGCAGAAGAACTTGGAAGATGACATAGGAGACATGAGAACTTCCATATGCAAAGGAAGAGAAAGCGTATCTGAGCTGTACAGGTTAATACAAGCAGTAGAGTGTAAGAGTAATGAACAACATAGCAAGCTATCACAAACTCGTTTAAGTATAAGTTTGACCGTGAAGGCTCTGAAGATGTATTCAGAATTTGCTGAACTTGCAGAAGAAGCTGTTGACAGCACCATGAAACTGGAAAAAATTGTGAAGATGGCCCAAGAACTTCAAGAGGAAATAGAAGAATCAGGGGCTGCTCAAAATTATGAAGACTGCTGGGATTATCTGGAGAAACTAGCAACAGGTGAACTATCTGGAATATATCTACAATACACGTGTTCCTCTTGTCAAAATACTTTCAATGGTGTTCCATGGTCTATTAGATTTAATGTGGCAGTGTTCTGTAAAGATTGCTGTTGCTGAAGATGGTATAACTATAATTACATATGCAACATGTATTATGCGTACATAATGACATCCTTAATGGCTGTGTGCTGCTTAGTGCATTTTAAAACATGTTGTGAATAATGCATTGTTATTATGTCTTGTATTTATCATTGTTTCAAAAAAAGTTAGTATGAAAACAAAAAAATAATTATAATAATATTTATTATACAAAATCAACTTTATAGACTCCATATAAATAGAATTTAATACTATATAATTATAAACAATATTATTTAATAACTTAATACAAAAAAATTCTTTCTTGTAATTTGTTGATTTTTGTATACCCTACCCACAAAATACTGCTGTTGTTCATAGAGCCAACTATAAGACAACTTGAATCTGCATTCTTTACACAATACTAGATTACTCATATGTATATGTACGTCATATTAAATACTGTATGATCGAATGACTGTAAAAATATCCAAACATACATATGTATAAGTGTGGTTAACAATCAAAGAAAGAACAGCTATTGAATAACCGTAGGGAATGTTATAATACAAAATGTAAATTGAAATTTAACATATGTAAGAAGTTGTTAAATGTATATATACTTTGAGTTGTACTTGTGGTATATGTATCACTATAGAATAAGTGGACAGTATTTTTGTATAAATATTATCAGCACATCCTCACTGCCCCTACTAGGCAGGCATACTATACTATCATTGCTATAGTGATTATTTACTGTGAAAGTACAGCTGGTTAAAGAGCTGCTTCTTTTTGATTCAGTAATTTCAGGGTATAAAAATAATACTATATTGATGGATGCTAAGGGGAGTGGCCACAGTGCACAGTGGTCAACTCACAGGTCACCTTTTCAATTTCTTAACCTCTCCCTCCCTGTGGTCATCTTTCCTGTTGCCTAATCTCCAAATTCAATACTATACACAATATAATCATAATTATGCGGTGGTCACGTTTGCCATATAATATCATTATGATAGTTGTAAAGAGGTGCGTGCACAAGTTTTGATTCCAGGAACTGAAAACAAAACGATGAAATTTTTGTAGGCACACACACAATGCACATTTTGCCTAATCATTTTGTTTTCTTAATGTATTGCTTGTGTACTCCGCAAAAGAAAGAAAAGATATGTAGAAACTGGAACTATATAATAGCTGTTCTACCTGAAATATATTCAAAACCTTCTATAAAAAATAAATACATACAAATATTACAAATACATGAATACAAGATATATGGAGGAAAAAGGATCTCTATGATTGCTTTGTGGTGTTATCATTCAATAATCATTGTTGGATTGGTTGTCTTTCTAATGCTTAATTGAAACACAACAGCATATTATAGTTATTATTTTGATTATCCACTCTAGTAGAATGTATTTCAATTAGTTTTTAAATAATGAAACTAAGTGAAGTTAGGTTGTTACAACATTAGAGGCAGGTGCAAGGCACCACAAACTATTATAGGGTCATTCCCAAATTATAAAGTACTGCCCTATCACTAACAAGACAGACTGAATGGCTAAATATGTTTATGACCATATTAGGTGATTTCAAAGAATTGTATTATTAATTTGACCTTTTATCTGTATTGTATGCAAGAGCTAATGTCCACTATAAATACATTAGGCAACATCGTTGGTTGTAACAGTTACAAACAAATGTCTTTGGCAATTTTTCCACATATTTATTTGTTCTCCTTTCATTCTCAGTCTATTGGTACCTTGTTCAAAACTCTAGCGACCAAACTACTGTAACCCTTCGCCTATGCATGGTGACGGTTAATTATACAGCTTATGAAAATACCTAATACGGTCATAAAACATAACTCGCCACTCAGTCTGGGTACCACAGAAAAACATTAGCACGTGTATTTGTTTATAGTACTAGAGCAATACTTTATGAGGGAATGTTGTATGTATTACAAGTAGACTATAACAGTTCCTAGAATTAATGGTTGTAACACCTCCTACATCTTGATACATCAATGTTACAGATATTACTTTTTAGAAATTGAAATGTTGCAGTTAACCTACAAATATGTGAGGCAAGCACAATAATTCCTCCAGAATAGTGTCAATTGATTGCAGATGACATAGTTTGAAGTATATAGTTATTTGTTAGCAATTAATGGTCTTCAACTATGTGATCATGTAGTGTGTTAGTCCTACCAAGGTTGGCAAACAGCAACTGAGTTGTAAGTGGAATGTGATTTATTGCTACAAAAATTGTACCCTAGGTATCATAACACAGACTGAATGGCTAAATTTGTTCTTGACCATCATATCAGGTGATGTTGTGGAATTGTATTATTTAATTTTCACCTTTCTGTAATACATAACATTGGTCATTTCTATAAAGGAACTCTCATGTACCACAATCAATCATAGGGTCATTCCTAGTGCTACCCTAGGTATCATAACACAGACTGAATGGCTAAATTTGTTCTTGACCATCATATCAGGTGATGTTGTGGAATTGTATTTTTTAATTTTCACCTTTCTGTAATACATAACATTGGTCATTTCTATAAAGGAACTCTCATGTACCACAATCAATCATAGGGTCATTCCTAGTGCTACCCTAGGTATCATAACACAGACTGAATGGCTAAATTTGTTCTTGACCATCATATCAGGTGATGTTGTGGAATTGTATTATTTAATTTTCACCTTTCTGTAATACATAACATTGGTCATTTCTATAAAGGAACTCCCATGTACCACAATCAATCATAGGGTCATTCCCAGTGCTACCCTAGGTATCATAACACAGACTGAATGGCTAAATTTGTTCTTGACCATCATATCAGGTGATGTTGTGGAATTGTATTATTTAATTTTCACCTTTTTTATCTGTAATGAATTAGTTGGAGCTGCATGTATAGTTCAGCAGGAAGTATACATACATTTGGTACTTTAGGAGTGAGGTTGGGTTTTGTATTTATACAACCAAAGTGTACTGCCTTAATTATATGTACAGTATGTGTTGTTTTGTATGATATTAACAATATAAAACTCTCCACCACAATTCAAGTTCTACTTGCCGCTAAATTCTTCAAGTGCATTGTATGTGCTATTTTGAAGGGTTCTATCTCAACCCAGGGCAACCATGAGGGGGAGGTGGTTTACATTGCTGCCCTGGGCCCACTAAAACCTCTGCCCCTACCACCCACCAAAATTTAATCTGGGAGAGATAGGTAGAGGAGAAATTACTTAAATGGTACTTCTAATTTCTACTCAAGTGTCATTCAAAAATAAAGAAAATAAACAAAAAAAGTGAACAATTTTGACAACCTAACATGTTGTGAACCATGAGGTCATTTCCATTTTTTATAAATCAAAAAGTTGAAAGCTGTTTAACTTTCTTTTAATTAATGAAAGTCATGACTTTAACTATTGAATGGAAAAACACTTCTGCAATTCCTATATTCTCATGTCGTTAGGAACAGTACAAGAGCCTGATTCTCATATCAGTACAATTGCCAGACAGATTCCCATACTCTGTAGTAAACCAGGTGGTTACAATACTGCATATGCTAAGCATGCTTTGAACATGTGCTTATCAGTTGTCACCACATAAATTATATGATATATAGACTCACTGGACTCTAGTACATAGTCTAGTCTTTTCAGTCTTGTGAATGCTACTGATACGCATTATGCAATGCAATCCAGCTAAATCTGTAGCTTTAGATTTGTGTTAACTAATGAACATAACAACATGTTGTGATGTTCACTAAACAGATAGATGATGTTGTCTATCTGGTTGAGAGAAATCTACTTACTCCTTCAGTGCTGGAGTGTTTATCATCAATGAGAACAGAATCAATCTTGCAAAAGACAGATTCCAATGTTTTGATCAGTACATGAGCCTGATTCCCATGTCTTCATGATCAGTATGTAAGCCTGATTAACATTAACATGATCAGTAGGATCAGTACACAAGCCTGATTCCCATGTTATCATGATCAGTACATAAGCCTGGTTCCTATGCTCAATAGTTATTTGTTAAAGGTATAATATCACTGTACATATAAGTTATTCATTAAAATCATAAATTATAAATAAATTATTATAATTATTTATAGCTAATAGTACACAAACAATAATTAACATCATAATTATGATGGTATTAAAAATCACATGCTAATCATGTGATAATAATGAGATCAATAATAGTGCTGAAAATAAAATAAAATAAAATATAAATTCATTGTGAGCGGAGAGCCCCTCCCTACTTAAGGGGGTATGTATTATAAAGAATTAATTTATGAACATACACATGGACTTGTATGTGGTTTAAAAGTTCTGGAGGACAGTCAAATGGAAGGTTCCACATAGTGATAAGGAACTGTCTCTATGGCATCATCATATGAACGATTAGGATCTGTTTTCTATGAGGAAAAAGGAAACATCACAACACCACCAAATCTGATTGGTTGGAGTCATGCCACAGAATAAATCTGATTGGTTAGAATCATGCCAATAATAAATCTAATTGGTTGGAGTCATGCCGCAGAATAAATAAATCTTATTGGTTATAGAATCATGCCACAGAGTGATTGGTTGGAGTCATGCAACATAATAAATACATCTGATCGGTTGGTGACATGCAACATAATAAATAGGTTGGAGTCATGCAACATAATAAATAAATCTGATTGGTTGGAGTCATGCAACATGTTTAATTAAAATTAATTATTAATTATAAAAGGATAAATATGCCCCAGCAGGACTAATGATATTCATTGATTAGTTATTAATAAACCAGTTCTAATAATCAAGAGTACGAAGAGATGAGTCTACCTCTGGTTTCTGACGATGTGTATCCACACAAGGAACATCTATTTTAAACTCTTCCACTTCACAGCCTAGAAAATGAAAAGAATGAATTAAATCAAAAATAGTAACATGAACTATAATGATCAAAGGAATGTGCTAAATATAGTAACATGAACTATAATCATCAAAGGAATGTGCTAAATATAGTAACATGAACTATAATCATCAAAGGAATGTGCTAAATATAGTAATATGAACTATAATCATCAAAGGAATGTGCTAAATATAGTAATATGAACTATAATGATCAAAGGAATGTGCTAAATATAGTAACATGAACTATAATGATCAAAGGAATGTGCTAAATATAGTAATATGAACTATAATGATCAAAGGAATGTGCTAAATATAGTAACATGAACTATAATGATCAAAGGAATGTGCTAAATATAGTAATATGAACTATAATCATCAAAGGAATGTGCTAAATATAGTAACATGAACTTTAATCAAAAGAATGTGTTAAATATAGTAACATGAATTATAATCATCAAAGGAATGTGCTAAATATAGTAACATGAACTTTAATGATCAAAAGAATGTGCTAAATATAGTAACATGAACTATAATCATCAAAGGAATGTACTAAATTATTAATATAGTAACATGTATTATTAAAGACGTACTAAATATAATAACATGTATTATTGAAGATATGCTAAATATAGTAACATGTATTATTAAAGATATGCTAAATATAGTAACATGTATTATTGAAGGTGTGCTAAATATAGTAACATGTATTATTAAAGATGTACCAAATATGGTAACATGTATTATTAAAGATATGCTAAATATAGTAACATGTATCATTAAAGATATGCTAAATATAGTAACATGTATTATTGGTGTGCTAAATATAGTAACATGTATTATTAAAGGTGTGCTAAATATAGTAACATGTATTATTAAAGTTGTGCTAAATATAGTAACATGTATTATTAAAGTTGTGCTAAATATAGTAACATGTATTATTAAAGTTGTGCTAAATATAGTAACATTTTATTAGTAATATTCCTACCATAAGCAACAGGAGTTAGTTTCATTATAGTGTGTAAAGGAACTTTGATATATGGCAGCTCCTCTGGTATTGATAGGAAGAGAAATTAAATATTTAGTTAAGAGTTTAAACAAAAAAATGACGTACTTACCTTTTGATTTATTTTGAAAATATGTCAATATACACCTCATGACAGCCTGTACGCATGTATGTATGTATGTATGTATGTATGTATGTATGTATGTATGTATGTATGTATGTATGTATGTATGTATGTATGTATGTATGTATATATGTATGTATGTATGTATGTATGTAGGTGTACATACGTATGTACGTATTTATATATTTATGTGTATGAATGTATTTATTGTGTAATAACATGTACAACTCACCTGATGACAAATGACAAGTACATTATCTCGACGTTCTAATTCCTACATAATATATAATTATTGTCATATACACATACATACATACGTACGTAGGTACATACGTACCTACGTACGTACGTACGTACATACGTACATACATACATACATACATACATACATACATACCATTATAACAGGTTCCAACCTATGTACCACATCTTCATAGGATTCTCCACGAGGGTATCTGTATCGATATTTGTCCTGGTCACGCAGAGCAAACTCGAAAGGGAACTTCTCCTGTATCTGTTCATATGTTAATGCCTCACAATCACCCTACATTACATATATATAAGGATTGAGTCGATGAAATGGATAGATGAATGGATGAATGGATAAATGGATGGATGGATAGATGAATGGATGGATGGATAAATGGATGGATGGATGGAAGAAAAATATTAGAAATACCACATCCAATTCGTTCAAAGCTCTCCATTGTTCATGTTGACCAGGAAGATAGGATGCTGTTTGAATCGTTCTCTTCAATTGACTGGTCCATATCTAGTATAATTAATAATAATAATAATTAATTGTCTGTTTATCTACATGTATATAATCATCCATCCATCTGCCTATCTGTCCGTCTGTCCATCTGTACGTCCATCTGTCTATCCATCCATCCATCCATCCATCCATTCATTCATTCCTCTGTCCGTCCGTCTGTCCGTCCGTCTGTCCGTCCGTTCGTCCATCAGTCTGTCCATCCATCCATCCATCCATCCATTAATTACCATACCTTCAGCCCATTTATTTTTTGTTTATCAATGAACTGTTTCAATTTTTGAGCAAACTACAATTTAAATGAAGAATAATAAATACTTCACGTCCACAAACAAAGTCCCTTACCTCTTGTCCTCTGTCAGACAGATCAGAATCTCCTCCTATTCTTCCATATAAATTACAAACACTCTCTCCATGCTGAAAACATAGTTAATAAACACATAATACTACATGTACACTTTTTTGTAGCCATAAGTTGGATAATTTGTAAATAAACTTTCACGTGTGAACTCTCACTGTTGAATCATTTGTACAGAAAGGTGGGAGATAAATTGACATGTACACGTACATACCTACCCTACATAGATAGATTGACATGTACATGTACATACATACTCTACATAGATAGATTGACATGTACATGTACATACATACATGTAGATAGATTGACATGTACATGTACATACATACACTACATAGATAAATTGACACGTACATGTACATACATACCCTGCATAGATAGATTCACATATACATGTACATACATACCCTACATAGATAGATTGAACGATGTCTGATATGAATATTCATTAAGTAATATACCAGCCGAGCCTGCAAGTGACCTGGAGAAAGCATATGTACATACATGCATACATGTACATACATGTATATGTCATATATACATGTATATACATGTATGAGGAACTGAAGATGGCTATTTGTACCTTCTATCATGTTGGCTTCATATCGTTGTTTAACATTGTATATCTTTACCCAGCTTAGATCCCTATATATGTATGTATGTATGTACGTACATGTATATATGTATGTATGTATGTATGTATGTATGTACATTGTATGTATGTGTGTATGTACGTGTATGTATGTATGTATGTATGTATGTGTATGTACTACATATGTATGTATATATGTACTGTATGTACGTATGCACGTTTGTATGTATGTATGTATGTATGTATGTATGTATGTATGTATGTATGTACATAATAATTATTACTTGTCTCTCTCGATATCTAATGATTGATAAGCATCAGTGTACATGTGAATTCTTTTTTTAAAATCTTCAATAGCCTCATCTGTGTTAATGCCAGCATAATCAGGACTAGAGACCTTCACTGCCTAAAAAGGGAGGGAGGGAGGGAGGGAGGGAGTGAGGGGTAGTGGTGTGGGATAGGAGGGAAAGAATAGGGTAAGGGCAGCTGGTTTAATTAGCTAATACCTAATTTAACCTAGCATGAAATAATTAGAGCATATATGGTACTATACACAATGTAGTTGTAATATCGAATCCCCACCCCTCCATAGAGTTTGACGTGAGTTCGAAATAGTTCGACTTGATTCAACCCTTCCGAACTAATGATAGTTTTACGAGTACATACATAGAATGTTGAACATCATAGCCTACCTACACTGCCCTAGTATAGTACTATACCATATATACTCTAATTAAAAGTCTAGTGGTACAAAGCTTTTAAATTATATTCTTTACCTTTATATTCTCATCAATTAACTCGGGATCATCACATATTGATTCTATAAAGAAAACCTAAAAACGAAAATAAGTATAATCAGTTCGTGATCTCATTGTGTGGGTGTGGTAACTGACATGAATTTAAACCCACCGAAACAGCAAGCTTTTTAAACATAAAAAAATATATATTAGAGAAATTAATTAGGAAGAAACCCTACTAACAGTGTTACATTAGCAATGAAGTCCCCAGAAAAACAGACACTCTTCTTCTTAGTCATTCCCATCAACTAGTACCAGTTTGATGAGCACTCTTTTTTTTTTAAGGAGGCAGTGTGGCTTAGTGGTTAGAGCTTGAGCCTCTTGATCGAGTGGTCAGTGGTTTGAGTTCAGCTGCGGTCGTGTTGTTTCCTGGAAGGAGAGTGTCTGTTTTTCTGTGGACTTCATTGCTAATAAAAACAGTTATATATTTATACAGATATGAGATGTTGGGTATAGCAATATGGTACATGCAATACAATATAGAGATACATACCTTTATACACTGTGGTATACAATGATCAAGAATCAGTTTTCTTCTCTCAACTGTGCTATTTGTAGCATCAAATACCTAAAATATGATTTCATAAATATTCAAACATCTCTTTTTCATTCATTCCTTCCAATCTATGCCACCTTCCTAACTCCTAACCCTATGCCTGCTCTATGCCACCTTCCTAACTTCTAACCCTAGGTCTGCTCGATGCTACCTTCCTAACATGTAACCCTACGCCTGCTCTATGTCACCTCCAGACATGTGGTCAATTACAATGCAGTGTAATATATTACTGTTCCTATTACCTCCTAAGTCAATGTAATATGTTACTATTACTACATGTATTACCTTATATATCCGTATAATTATTACCTTAAAAATCAGTATATTACTGTTCCTATTACCTCCTAAGTCAATGTAATATATTACTGTTCCTATTACCTCCTAAGTCAATGTAATATGTTACTATTACTACATGTATTACCTTATATATCCGTATAATTATTACCATTACCATTAAATTAACAAGTGTATATAGAGAAAAAAACATCCCTATATTTGCTTTGTGATGACTATGTATTAAGCATTGCTGATGGCACTAGTGTTTCTACCTTTCTGTGTACTCGAAAACTGGGGCCTGAAGAAGTAAGTGTAAGCCTGATTGCAGTCTAAATACACAGATCTTTGATGAACTGACTGAAGTACTCCTTCAAGGTTCTAAATCACCACTTCCTCATGTCTGAAACTCAACAACTTATCATACTTACTTGTTAAAGATTCTTGCATACTATTTATACTGTATATACAACAGTTATTAGTAGTTTTACATCCTTCATCAGCTGCTCTGTAGCTCAAACGCGCATTCTTTTATGCGCCACGCCCATTAATTGACCGAGCCCCCGGGAATAACGCACTTCCTTAACTATGTATACAACGCATAGTCGCGCAAGTGACACAAACATATATATATATATATATATATATATATATATATATATATATATACATTAAACCCCGTGGAAAGCAATTATAGGGATGGCCCTACGGGCCATAAAAGTCAGTATATTACTATTACAATTACTTCCTAAATCAATGTAATATATTACTATTACCTTAAAAATCAATACCTAATTCAGTGTTATAGTTACGGACTAATTACTGTAGCACTATAGCATTGATGTTTCTTTGAAATCCCGTCATGTTTAAAACTAAAATTAAATGACCATTGCATTAAATTAATGTTCACAAGTTTCTCAAAAACTATTGCTAAAGTCCGTTCGCGTTGGGTTGGGACTTTTCTCATTAAATATTCATCTAATTTCAATAATTACACAATTAAAACTTACCATAGTAACGCACATAATTAATGAGTAGCTAAATTATATTCATGAGTAAAACCTACGTGTATGAGTAATTTTCACTAGTGTTGTTCTAGTTCTTGGGTACTAGAACTAATATAATTCTAGTTCTGGCCTTTTTATTTTAGTTCTAGTACCAAGAACTAGAATTGGTACTAGAACTAAAAAAATATTTTGTTAAGAACTGGAATTGGTACTAGAACTAAAAATATATTTTGTTAAGAACTAGAATTGGTATTAGAACTAAATTTTTCCAATAGAACTTTAATTACTACAGTACACTGCAAAAACTAAATCATTAAAATAACCATTTTATTGGTTAGTACAGTTGCAAGAAAAGCATGAGTTTCAATTTAGATTGTCAATTGTCATAGAGGATGTTGTGGCTACATGCATGATGTTACTACGACATAATGTGCACCAAATATTGAAATGCATAAATTACATTGTGTTTACAGGTTTACAAATCCTTTTGATGGCCAGATACAATTATATATACTTTAGTATAAATTATACAAAATCTTTGACATGAAATATAAGTAGACAGCACCCTAAAATTATATAGCTTCAATTGTTATTGAATATAATTAGTACAAGTATCTATGGTATTATATGTATTCATTATGAACAACAAACTAATTGTTAAATCCTTGCAACTGTACTAACCATTAAATTAGTGATTTTGTTTTGGCAGTGTATCAGAAATGCCAGTAATATAACATTTTCTTTGAAGTTGGAAGGGTACTTGTTTTGATAATGATATCATGCACAGCTGATGAGTACCAGCAACTGGCACTATGGAACTAGTATTAAGACAATAAAAAGGAACTATAACTGGAACTAAAATTATCAAAATAAAGGTTCTGGAACTATAACTAGAACTAAAATAATGAAAATAAAGGTTCTGGAACTATAACTGGAACTATAAACAACAACAAAAAAGTTCCAGAACTAGAACTGGAACTTTTAAAATAAATAGAACTAGAACAACACTAATTTTCACCCATGAATATTTAATGAGAAAAGTCCCAACTCAACGTGAACGGACTTTAGATGAAATTGACACTAAAATGTTTTGAAGTTTTCGTTAACTAACTAAAAATTATTTGAGACTCAAACTAAACTAGAACAACACTACTAAAGTCTGTTCATATTCACGATGTCCTCAAAATTATGATGTGATGACTTTATATGTAATATAGCATATAGTTTAATGTCATAAGGTTAATACATGATTATACTGTAACTCAATAATGAAGCAATGGATTGAAATTTGACACACACAAAAAAGAGCGGGAAGGATAATTATATGCAAATGGTACAGGTAAAAAGATTGTTGGTCATTTCAAACTAAAGTTATGAGCATTTTTCTGAGGACAAGGTGAACGTGAATGACCTTTAATACTATTACTTCAGTTTTTATAGCCCACAGTGCCATCCCTATAATTGATTTCCACGGGGTTTATTGTAAATATAACTTGATCTATGCCACCTCTAACTTACAGCTGCTTGTCCTCCTTCTCGAAGAAGAAAATCCTGAACATCTTTCAAAGCCTCTACAGCACATTTCCTATTGTAAACAAATAGATCACCATGGTTACGACAACAGAATAACATAAATTTTATGTTTATATACAATTACTCAAAGAGTATAAATATGAATTTATAATTAAATTATCATGTGAATATCATGTGACACAGTACTGACACAGTACTCACACTCTTGCATCTTGGGCCTCTTTGTTTTTAGGGTTAAAGAAGTCATAGCTCTGTTTTGCGCCAACTGCTTTCCTTCGATATTCTCCAACATTAAATACTAATAAAGAGACATTGTGCATGTAATGATGTAGAACTGATAGATCAATAAAGGTCATTCACGTTCATCTTGACCTCAGAAAATTGTTAGTTTAGAATGAACAACAATCTTTTTATCAGCATAAAATTATTCTTCCTGTTCTTTCTTGTGTATGTCAAATATTGCTTCATTATTGAGTTACAGTATAATCATGTATTAACCTTATGACATTAAACTATACACTATAGTGCATATAAATTATTGAGTTACAGTATAATCATGTATTAATCTTATGACATCAAACTATACACTATAGTGCATATAAGATATTGAGTTACAGTATAATCATGTATTAACCTTATGACATTAAACTATACACTATAGTGCATATAAATTATTGAGTTACAGTATAATCATGTATTAATCTTATGACATCAAACTATACACTATAGTGCATATAAGATATTGAGTTACAGTATAATCATGTATTAACCTTATGACATTAAACTATACACGATAGTACATATAAAATATTGAGTTACAGTATAATCATGTATTAACCTTATGACCTTTCAACTATACACTATAGTGCATATAAGATATTGAGTTACAGTATAATCATGTATTAACCTTATGACATTAAACTATACACGATAGTACATATAAGATATTGAGTTACAGTATAATCATGTATTAACCTTATGACATTAAACTATACACGATAGTACATATAAGATATTGAGTTACAGTATAATAAATTCATGTATTAACCTTATGACATTTCAACTATACATACACACGACTAAATCAAATTTGTTCAGAATGGAACTCTAACTAAGTAAGACCCTATGGCTTGGTGAATTTGGTCATTGCCGGGACTCTAAGGCAAAAATACACTGGTCCCATTGCCAGGATCAACTCGTAAAATTATAATAATTTAGAGAAGGGCAATTCGATACCAAGTACTCGATACTTTGAAATTTCTGGTATAGAGTAATGTCCAGGTACCAATACCGATACCAATCACCACACCTCTATTTTAATCAGACACACCCATTTAATAGAAAATTTTTCATTAAGTCAATTTGTATAAAATTTGAGTTTCATATAAGCAGTTTTTCAAGCAAATGTATTACACATGCACATTATCAATTATCAGTGTCATAGTCCATACCCCGATTCCCAAACTACTTGGTATCGTATTAAAATGAAAGTTACTGGTATCACCCACTAATGATATAACATTATAATATAATTATACTTATTAATTAATATACAGTACTATCTATGATATATTACTCTTATACCATAATATAATACATACAGTTAATTACCATAGACAAACCGGTTTCTTTTTGATCTCCTTACCTCTGGTATTTAGTCCAATCCAATTGAGGTAACGACCAAGCTTCTTCGCAATGTAGGTCTTGCCTCGTGCAGGTAGACCCACAAGAGCAATACAGATAGGAGAGCGTGTAACAGGAGGGCAGTGTGGAGCTGAAATAATTAGTGACTCCATTTGTATAAGCTATACCAAAAAAATGTAAGTTATTATTTTACTAACTAACCTCGCAAAAAGGAAGTTGCACACGTGTCTAATCCAAATTGTGGTGGATCGAAGGTTATGGGCAACGATGTTCGCCTTGTTTGTTGTACATGTTTCGCCATCTTAAACGCCCCTGAACACCGTGATGCGATATGCCCGTGAATGGAATTTGACCCCATGTAATTAGTCTCATTCCCAGACATAATTAGTTTGGGAACGTGACTAATGAGGCAATAATAATGTCAGGTGGTAAAAGTCTGTCTGTATATCCATATATCCATCCGTCTAGAAGGTGGTGAAACCTTTTGTACTTGTGAAGGCGTTAAGAAACGCCGGAAAAAAAAAGAGGAAAATTGAGATGAGACAAAGAGGAAGGTTAAGAAAAGATAGGAGAAAACAAAGAGAGAAAGACAAGGGAGAGAAAAAGGATGATAAATGAGGAAGAAATGAAGAGGGAATGAGAATGAGTATAAAAAGAAATGAATTGAAGATTACAGAAAAAGATTAGAATGGAATTGAAGATTACAGAAAAGGAATTGAAGATTACAGAAAAGATTACAGAAAAGATTAGAATGGAATTGAAGATTACAGAAAAGGAATTGAAGATTACAGAAAAGATTAGAATGGAATTGAAGATTACAGAAGATTACAGAAAAGATTAGAATGGAATAAAAGTGATTAAAGATTACATAAACAATAAGATTTTTACATACACAGTACGATACAGAAAACGACATTAACAAAACTAAAGAAATTTGACATTACAACAAGTGATAATGAAATTACAATGTGTGAATACTGACAAAAAAGTATATTATAAGACAAAATGAAGATGGATGATGACCCGAAGAGGTCTAACACATAATAAAGATGTATAAATAACTATTACATATATACACGTACTGACGTACTGACATACATAAATGAGACTGTACTAGTCTACACACAATACTAACATATATGATATACTGAAAGTGATAGAAGCCATGATAATATGACTGGTGAAAAAAAAATGGTGGGGTGTGTATAAGACGATTATGACATTAAAGAAGAGGAGCTAAGATTTGTTACTGAGACTTTTAATGTATGCCTCGTGAAGTATGTCAATAAACCCAGCATCATTCTGTGAAGAGAAATATCACATGACCTACCGTAACCATGGTAATATACGATACACACCTACCTTTAGTAAGTATAATAATGCTTGTTGTAGCTGTAGCTTGGTAAGTCCAATGTCTGTTTCCTCACTTCCTTTTGATCTAATAGTACATGGAATAATGGAATATGACAATGGATAATGAATGGAACAATGGACTGAGACAATGGTTAATGAATGGTACAATTCAACCAGGCAAAAGTTAATGGAATGAAACAATGATCAAGGGATGAGAACAATGGACTGAGCAATGGTCAAGGATGAGAACAATGGACTGAGAAATGGTCAAGGATGAGAACAATGGACTGAGCAATGGTCAAGGATAAGAAAAATGGAATGGTCAAGGATTGATAATAAAGAATTGAGACAATGGTTAAGGGATGAGAACAATGCAATGAGACAATGATCAAGGGAAGAGAACAATGAACTGAGACAATGATCAAGGGAAGAGAATAATGGATTGAGACAATGGTTAAACGATGAGAACAATGGACGGAAGGATACAAAAAATGGACAATTACAAAGATAACTCAACGGTTCAGAATAGCTCTTATGAGGGGCTGAGGAGAATTGCATCGGTGACATGAGACTAGAACTAGAAGATAGAGGAAGTAAAGGAGGTGTCACCGACAACTGTTCCATATTTCTTTGTTGGTTGGTCACATCTGAAGTTGTGGAATCAACCACACCCACTGTACCAGGAGTTGTTGTAATTGAATGGGTGTGGTCTGGGATTGGGTTTTGAACTGATATTGGAAAAGCCCTCATTCCTGGGGAATTGACAAGTGGAGGAATGCATGGGAATATTGGTTTAATGGTAGCAGGGTCAGGAGTTGGTGGTTGTACATTCACTTGTAATTGACTGGTTTGAACCGGTGATAACCTGTTTTCAAAACCAGATTGTCCATTAGGAGGTATGTTCTCAACTGGAGTAGGAGACGAAAACATTGATGGATGTAACAGAACTGATGTGTTCACAGAACTAGGTGTTACCTGTGTCTCAGGTACGTTTGTTTCGTATTCAGTAGAGATAGATTCCTCCATTGTAATTTGTCTCTCAACCTCGGCTAAGGAGACAGCTTTCAATGTGGAAGGAGAGGAGAAAGTTTGGGAAGAAATAGAAGAAAATGAATTGCTTGAAGTAGCATTAGCAAATAAGTTTTGTAGTACATTTGGAGTTTCTAATGTTTGTGAGTCTGTACTATCTTCAGAATGTGTTTTAAACAATCTCTTTACCAGTCTAGGTGATGAAGACACAGGATGATCAAAACCATTTGTGTCTCCTGTGTTGTGGTCTCTTTCTTGTCTACTTCTTGATCGTGTCACTTCTGGACTACTTACCAAATTAGGAGAATGTCGCTGATTACTTCCTTTGCAAGTGGATCGTGATGGGTACCCATTTGGTACTTTCGAATGAGACAATGGTGAGACCTCTCTTTTGTGTTTACCTTTATTATTTACGGAAACAGGCTCTGAAGATCTTCGAGAGGAAGTAGTTCTTTGTTTGCGAGCACTGTCTTTCCTGTGTTGTACTGATAATGATGAAGATTGAGATGGAGTGGAGGAGATTTGAGTGTCAGAATGAGTACCATCTTGACTGCTACCGCTATTATGATCACTGATTGGTGAAGGAGACAAGTGTTGTCTTCCTGATTCCTAGAGAATACAAATTACATGTGTACATATGTACATGTACAAACTCGCATACATGTACATGACTTTACCTGTAAAATTACACAGACATGACTTTACATGTACAATTACACAGACATGTTACATGTACATTGCATACATCGACAAGTACATGTACATGTACATTGTATATATACATGTACAAGTAGACTGTACAACTTTACATGTACAAGAATGCATAAATGAATACTACATGTACACATACTGTACATGTATGTACTTGTACAGTGTACTTGCATATGTACTATACACTGCACTGTCCATATACAAGTTTATATGTACATGTATAGTGTACTAGTACATTGTATATGTACAATGTACTTGCATATGTACATGTAGTACACTGTACATGTACAAGTTTATGTACATGTACAATGTACTTGCATATATACATGTACATGTAGTATACATGTAGAAATGTCTCTAACCTTATTTGATAGGTCATGTGAGGTACCATTTTCAAGGTTTTGAGAATTTGACGTACAAACTCTAAAGAAAGTGATAAAAATACATTATATTTATAACAATTATATTTCTAATATGAAAGGGAGTAAATGCATGTTACCATGGATACCACCACTTCAATGGGTTCCTGGAATTTTTAGTATGTATAAACTTGTGGGAGATATAGTTATTCTACTATAAATAACTATATCTCCCACAAGCACACACAACAATAAAGATTTATGATGAAGTTGAAATTCAATCTCAATAGCTATATGTATAATTACACTTCTGACACTTTTTAGTCATCCTACAAGTTACGTGGGATATTAATCCCATACATGTACACAACATGTAAATACATGTACATGTACACGACTACATGTACACTTCTAGTCATTTTACAAGTTTCGTGGGACTAGTACAATTTCATGTGAATTCACATTTACAACTACATGTACACAACATGTAAATACATGTATATAATTACATGTACACATCATTACACTTCCTATTATCCCACAAGTTTTGTGGTGTAGTTTTCTCCTAGGCCCTTGTACTAGCCATGGTAATTCACATTTAGTACATAACTCATACATCTACATCTAAAATACATGTACATGTACACATCATTATGTACGTATAATTTATATACAGTTATAATATTAATACACATGTATTTATAATCACCTTAGTAATTCTTCTCCAACTTCATAACAAGTTGTTTCATCAGTAAAGCTAAGTCCATATACTTTATCTATAATTATAATTATAAGTATTACAAACTAAGACTCATTCCCAAGTGTTTACACCAAGCCTAAAGTGATTATACTAAGTTTTCAAACGAATTTCAAACAGACTCATTCCTAACTCAATACTAAACAGACTCATTCCCAAGTGGTTACATTAAGACAATACTCCATATTCACTAACAGACTCATTCCTAACTCAATACTAAACAGACTCATTCCCAACTGGTTACATTAAGACAAAACTCCATCTTCACTAACAGACTCATTCCCAAATGGTTACATTAAGACAATGCTAATAGTTTCACTATTCACTATATAACAGACTCCTTCCAGACATGGGGCTCAAGCATTTGCTCAAGAATGCTTAATTAAGCAATTGCTTATGCAGCTTTAGTAACAAAGTGTTTATCAAGCATTTTGTATAATTATCAAAGCTTATTCAGCTGAAACTGTCAGCAATTAGTGTTATGATAGTCATCTCTTTGTGTGAATGAGCTAGCACATGCATGCTCTGGCAAGAACATGACATGTTCTGACTAACAGTTTCAGGAAGACTTACTAGTGTTATGATAGTCATCTCTGATGAATGCTCTGGCAAGAACATGTTCTGACTAACAGTTTCAGGAAGACTTACTAGTGTTATGATAGTCATCTCTGATGAATGCTCTGGCAAGAACATGTTCTGACTAACATTTTCAGGAAGACAGAGCACTACACACTACAAGTGAACTAATGGTGTTTTCAGGACTAGACTAACAGACTCATTCCCAAGTGGTTACATTGAGCCAACACTAAATGGTTTCACTATCCAATAGAATGACAACAGACTCATTCCCAAAAGGTTTCACTATACAACAGACTCATTCCAAAATGGCCAACACTAAATTGTTTCACTATTCAATAGAATGACAACAGACTCATTCCTAAAAGGTTTCACTATACAACAGACTCATTCCAAAATGGTTACATTAAGCCAACACTAAATGGTTTCACTATCCAATAGAATGACAACAGACTCATTCCCAAAAGGTTTCACTATACAACAGACTCATTCCAAAATGGTTACATTAAGCCAACACTAAATGGTTTCACTATCCAATAGAATGACAACAGACTCATTCCCAAAAGGTTTCACTATACTTCCAAATGGCTACATTAAGCCAACACTAAATGGTTTCACTATGCAATAGGGACTCATTCCCAAGTGATTACATTAAGCCAACACTAAATGGTATCACTAGAATGATAGCAGACTCATTCCTATTGCAAGTGAGATATGGTTTCACTATTTAGTAGAATACTAACAGACTCATTCCCATTCTTAGTAACTAGGTTATTTTCTCTTTCATAGTGCAGTAATAAACATCACACTGTCATTTACCAGTAGCTGTCTTGCGAAGCAAAACAAATGGATATTGTGTGTGTACAAGCACTTCCTGTTGCAGCTGCATCTGGAGGTTTTCATTACTCAGTCTGTTCAAAATCAGAAAGGCATAAAAGGGAGAAGAACTTCTTTTATAAATGAATAAAGTTCCTTCTATCGATGTTCTTTCCTGGAGAAGAAAATTGAAGTGAAAGGTGGTTGATTTACACAGCTGCGCTGTAATCCATAACTATGAATATGATTAAAATAAAATTACAATAAATTTCGCAATCTTTCCTACTCATTACAGAATAACACACTACCATGTATGGTAGTACTGACAAGCTGAAACCAGATATATTTTAGTACATTTAATATTAAATAGTATTGTTTAGTTTAACACTAATGACCGTTTTTAGTTATAGTATGACTAGTTTATCACAATTTAGTTATAGTATGACTAGTTTATCACAATTTAGTTATAGTATGACTAGTTTATCACAATTTAGTTATAGTATGACTAGTTTATCACAATTTTAGTTATAGTATGACTAGTTTATCACAATTTAGTTATAGTATGACTAGTTTATCACAATTTAGTTATAGTATGACTAGTTTATCACAATTTAGTTATAGTATGACTAGTTTATCACAATTTAGTTATAGTATGACTAGTTTATCACAATTTAGTTATAGTATGACTAGTTTATCACAATTTAGTTATAGTATGACTAGTTTATCACAATTTAGTTATAGTATGACTAGTTTATCACAATTTAGTTATAGTATGACTAGTTTATCACAATTTAGTTATAGTATGACTAGTTTATCACAATTTAGTTATAGTATGACTAGTTTATCACAATTTAGTTATAGTATGACTAGTTTATCACAATTTAGTTATAGTATGACTAGTTTATCACAATTTAGTTATAGTATGACTAGTTTATCACAATTTAGTTATAGTATGACTAGTTTATCACAATTTTAGAATATTAGGCTTACTAAAAGGTTTTTTTTTTACTATTGGCCAATTTTCTTTTTATGGCCCGTAGGGCCATCCCTATAATTTCTTTCCACGGGGTTTAATGTATATATATATATATATATATATATATATATATATGTTTGTGTCACTTGCGCGACTATGCGTTGTATACGTAGTTAAGGAAGTTGCGTCATTCCCGGGGGCTCGGTCAATTAATGGGCATGGCACGTAAAAGAACGCGCGTTCGAGGCTCTTCGAGCTACAGACACCCCAGGAAGATTCAGAAACTGCTAATAACTGTTGTATATAGCAGAGAAACAGTATAAATATTATGCAAGAATCTTTAACAAGTAAGTATGATAAGTTGTTAAGTTTCAGATATGAAGTAGTCATCATTTAGAACCTTGTAGGAATACTTCAGTCAGTTCAAAGATCTGTGTATTTAGACTGCAATCAGGCTTACACTTACTTCTTCAGGCCCCAGCTTTCGAGTACACAGAAAGGTAGAGACACTAGTGCCATCAGCAATGCTTAATACATAGTCATCACAAAGCAAATATAGGGATGTTTTTTTCTCTATATACACTTGTTAGTTAGTTATAGTTATTGCTGCAGACCTGTAATTTAGTTATAGTTCAGTTAACTAAAAGTCACAATGCCTTACTAAAAGGGGTTTTAGTTATAGCAGGAGTCCATGATGGAGAGCGGTAAGAAAGGAGTAGGAGTGTGAAGCGTTAATGAGATTTTCTTTCAGCCTAGCTTGGCTAGCGGATATACTATTTTTAGAACACGTTCCGCCCATCAGTCACGTTGGTAAGATTAAGGTCGACAACACTCGTTGGAGACACCATTTCATTGAGCAAGCATGAGCACAAGGAAAATGCTTTGGGCACAGTCAGGAACGTGTTCTAAAAATAGTATAGTTAGGCTGAAAGAAAATCTCGTTAACGCGTGGGCACTTCACACTCCTACTCCTTTCTTACCGCTCTCCATCATGGACTCCTGGTTATAGTTATTGCAGTAGACTTGTAATTTAGTTATAGTTTAGTTAACTGAAAGGAGTTTTAGTTATCGACTAACATTAGCTCCATCAACAATCTACTCTCATAATTAATGCCCAATGTGTACTTACTTAGTGTCTGTCTCTAAGCTTTGATTTTCATCTTAAAATACTTACCCATGCTTCAGAGCTCTCCAAGTACTCATAGACACTGACGCTGGAAACAGTCTTTAAGATCTCGTTAACTGTTGCGTCAATTCTCTGAACAGTTTTGTAGTTCATATAGTCTTCAGCATTCCCACGAGGTATTGAATTTGAGTGCCCCTTTGAGTGTTTCTCATTAGGGGTAATTCGACCATTGGGTAATCGTTTACTGTTCACTGGTCCAATGGTGGTACAAATACGGTTCATTGGTGAGCTATTGCTGCGTTGCTTACTCCAGTGTTTGTTAACAGGTTGTGACATTACACTCATGATTGAAGTTACTGTATAGTGGATAAGTAGACAGAAAAATAAATATATGACCCACATTTGTGACACATAATAGTTATGAACAGATACTTAGCTTTACACACTTGGTATTAGGCCATTTTGTTTAGGAAGTCAATGAAATTTGGTATCTAGGAGGAGCATTAAGTGATCTTCCTGGATACTGTACAAAATGGCTGAATAGCGAGTATTTACTAGTGGCTAGAGACAGGAATGTTTCCAATGTGGGCGAATATGCAATAAGTCCTGTCTCTAGCCGCTAGTTGAGCGTTTGAAGGTAAGCATTTGTTCAAAATTATTATGTGCCACAAGTGTGGTTTTCACAAAATGGGCCACTTATTATATATACATAATGATATAATTAAACGGACGTAGTACCACACATGGGCCGAATACATTAATTTAAACATGTTTGTAGAGTAGTATATTTGTATTTCCAATATATTGTCAATGTATTTCCGAAACAGCAATTACTCTTAGACTAAAGTGACTACTCCAGCCTCTTTCTTTGAGCTTGTAAGCAGCAGTTTAGTTCTTGGACTAAAAACCCAAAAATGAATGTTCGATATACATGTACTAATTGTTACTATAACATGTACATGTAACAGCTAAACTTGAGTTTGTCAATTTCTTAGATAAAAATAAGAAAGTATTTGTATTTATATTCGAAATACAAATGTACATCATTATTACAAGTATTTGAATTTGATATTAACAAAGTATATATAATTATATATATATATATATATATACGACGAAACATCAAAGTAAACCACAGGGATATATATAAGATATAGCACCCTGTGGTCAGCAGATATAGCACCTGCCGTTGAAACAAGCTGTTATATCACAGCCACTCATGCTATATCAGATTTATAAAAACCTCGCCCCCGGGCTCGGTTTTTATAAATCTGATATAGCACTCGTGCTGTGATATAACCTATACATACATATATATATATATAATATATATATATATATAATATATATATATAATAATTATATATATATATATATATATATATATATATATATATATATATATATATATATATATATATATAATTATTTGTATTTCAAATAAAAATATTTGACCCATGTCAGAGTAGAACACAAATTATATAGTAGATGAGCTATTAAATGCAATACAATATCAATAAACGGTTTTGTAAACCACTTTCTCTTTGGCATCAGGCAAACTAACCTGTCAGTTTGGTGTTGGGTAAAGTGAGCTGAAATAACCAGTCGTCTTTCCTTACTAAACACGTAACTGCCTTCTCTAAGGTTTCTCTAAACGTCTATCACTCTTTTCAAGACTCTTACTGCAGTCTTCTTCACTTCAGAGAGCAGCTAAACACTGACCGGATCCCTTTACTGTTCTCTCAAGTCAGCCATTTCGCTGTTTACTGATCTGTTATTTTAATATTATTTTCTTATGACGTAAAATTAGAAACAAAATGGCTGACAGGCGTTCTCATAGACACAGAGATGATTCTGAATCCTATGGAAGAAGAACAGAAAGGGATAGAATAAAAAGAGATGACAATGATTCCTCAAGAACAAAGAGAGAACGTTCAAGAAGTCCAAGGAGAAAGTAAGCATGTGTTTCTAATTAATGCCCATTTTAACTTACTAGTTACTATAGCCAATTATGTCATGACCAAACCCACTAGAAGAAGCCCAAGACGTGAGGAAAGGCACCATCACAGAAGACATTCAAGTTCCTCTCCAGATAGAAGATCTCGACATTATGAACACAAGAGAGATAATGAACAACGAGCAGAAGAGAATACAAGAGAAGAAAGGAACAATGACGATAAGAGAGGAGAAAGAAGAGAGAGAAGACTGGATACTTCAAGAGAAGAAAGGATTGATAGGAACAGCGATGATAAGAGAGGAGAAAGAAGAGAGAGAAGACCAGATAGTTCAAGAGAAGAAAGGATTGATAGGAACAGTGACGATAAGAGAGGAGAAAGAAGAGAGAGAAGACTGGATACTTCAAGAGATGTCAGCCATTTTGAGTGAGTCATACTTTTATGTAGTCTCATGTAACTAGACATGAGGGAATGTGTGGGGAAACTGTCACTGATAATGGGCCAATCAAATTCATTGGATCATGTGACGTAAATTTAATCAGTTACATGGAGACTACTGAACAAACACTTGCCTTGCTGTAGGGGTTTGATTCCTAGTCGGTCGGTTTTCTAACTTTTTCAGTTTTCCAATTCTCTCATCCCTCATATCATAGGTACATGTGTACATGTAGAGTCTGTTCACATTCATGATGACTTCAAAATTAGGATATGATGACTTTTTATGTGATATAGTGTATAGTTTAATGTCATAAGGTTAATGCATGATTATACTGTAACTCAATAATGAAGTAATTGTTTGAAATTTGACATACACAAAAAAGAACAGGAATGATAATTATATGAAAATGGTACTGGTAAAAAGATTGTTGGTCATTCTAAACTAAAGTTATGAACATTTTTTCTAAGACAAGGTGAATGTGAATGACTTATATCTAAAGGTCATTCACATTCACCTTGTCCTCAGAAAAATGTTCATAACTTTAGTTTAGAATGACCAACAATCTTTTTACCAGTACCATTTTCATATAATTATCATTCCTGTTCTTTTTTGTGTATGTCAAATTTCAAACAATTACTTCTTTATTGAGTTACAGTATAATCATATATTAACCTTATGACATTAAACTATACATTATATTACATATAAAGTCATCACATCCTAATTGTGAGGACATCGTGAATGTGAACAGACTTTAGTCAGTCATTTTTTGGGTACCAAATTTGGTAGTCTTCTTATAATGAATGAAAGAGATTTAACTCGTTACTTTATCTATAAACATATTTAACAGGGAAGATACTGAAACTAGTAGAGTCTCCACAGAACAAACTCAAGAAGCAACAAAAGAGAAAGTAGAACCAAATTTTGCTTTGTCTGGAAAACTAGCAGCTGAAACTAATACTTTGAATGTGTGTTCATCAATCTATCTATCTATTTTTATTTATCTATGTATCTTCATTAATCTGTTCATCTATTTATTCATCAACATGTACATGTATCTATCATATCTACGTCTGTTCATCTCTCTATCTATCTATCTGTCTATCTGTCTATCTATCTATCTATCTATCTATCTATCTATTCATCTGTTCATCTATCTATCTTCATTAATCTGTTCATCTATTTATTCATCAACATGTACATGTATCTATCATATCTACATCTGTTCATCTCTCTATCTATCTATCTATCTTTCTATCTATCTATCTATCTATCTATTCATCTGTTCATCTATCTATTTATAAATAGATGACATTGTATATTCTACCTTTATGTTTAGAATGTACTAATTAAATATTCTGAACCTCGTGAGGCAAGAGTCCCTAAAACTAGATGGCGTCTATACCAATTCAAAGGGGATGAAGTTCTAGGTATTTGTATTGTGTGTATATATGTATTTATTTATTTATTATTTATATATTATATTTGCATGTTTATTCCATTCATTCATTCATCTATCCATTCGTTCGTCCATCCATACATTTGTCTGTCCGTCCGTCCATTCATTTATCCATTCATCCATACATTTCATCCATTCATTGATTCATCCATTCATTCATTCGTTCATCCATCTATTCATCCATTCATCAATTCATTCATTCATTCATTATCTCTGTTAGATACTCTCTATATTCATAGACAAAGTGCTTATCTTGTTGGTCGAGACAGAAAGGTACATCTTGTTTAGATTGATAACTACTTGTTTATTCGCAATTTCATTGATTGCTGTATTTAAAACAATAAATAATTTCCTACATGTATGATTGTTGCCTTGTAGAAGTCATTATTTTATTGTTATGTATTGTAACTCAGTAATGTACTTTTTATCTTTAAGATGGCCTAGAACACTGCTGATGAGATTACTAAATGTGATTCAATTTGGGAAAACCACACTTATGCCGCCACATGATAATTTGAAACAGACACTTACCTTCCAACACCTGCTACTTGGCCATTTTATACAGGAACCAAACTAAATTTGATATCTAGGAGGAGCATTAACTGATCCTCCTGGATACCAAATTTCATTGGTTTTCCGTTTTTGATAAGCTCATGTGGTGCACCATTGGTACAAAGAGTTTCTTATTTGGCACTGCACAGTTCCCACTTTGGGCCAGTGGCGCAGTTAATTATGATTATATTGTCACTAACAGCATTAACTCTTTGTTAATTGGCAAGATGTATTCCCGGTGGCGCACACACTATTCATTATTGAGTCAATTTGGCCCACGCTTCAAAACATATCAAAACCTCTGACCTAGAGCCTAGATCTTCTACGCACACAATCAATCCTTTCATGGCCTGATCATTCCAAAATCCTGTTACCAGTGACTATTCCTGGTATAATTGAGTTGAGCCTGAGTGAGCCTACCTTACCCAGATCTACAAATGCTCTGTAATCCTGCTTGCTTGCTTGCTTGATTGAATGCCATTTTAATGACCCTAATTTCCTATTATTTAATGCAATTCTTGCTTACTCAGACTCCCCTCTCTGTCTTGTTATATTCTTATCTTTGTATTAGGTAGTTGATTTTCCTATTGATAACCCATCTTGTTCCAAACAACATGCTGTGTTTCAATATCGTTTAATGGATTATGTTAAGGAAGATGGTAGAAAGGGAAGAAAAGTCAAGTGAGATATTACTGTATGTAATGACATTATGATGTATGTATGTATCTGTCTATATCAGTGTCTGTGTATGTATGTAAATATATTTATGTATGTATATATGTATGTATGTACGTACGTATGTGTCTGTGTGTGACTGTGTGTATGTATGTATGTATGTAACTATGTATGGTTTATATATGTATGTGTGTATGTATTTAGGCTATAACCGCTACATGTGTAATAAGCATGTATTATGTATGTATATAATTTTATAGACCTTATATAATTGATTTGGGTTCTACAAATGGCACATACGTTAATAATCAAAGAATAGATTCCACAAGATATGTTGAACTTAAAGAGAAGGTAAGTTGTAAATATTCATTAATCCTCACTCCTTTTTCTCCTCTTGCTCTTCCTGGTCTTAGGATATGATAAAATTTGGATTCAGTACAAGAGAATATGTTTTATTACATGAGAACTCTAGAGATAGTGACGATGAAGGAGACTCAAACCCAGACATGTGATCAAATCCCCAATCTCATGCATATGCAGACAGAACTCCTACTCTCCAATGACAAATGTTTCTTTTCCGCACTCAACTACTTGACATTGTATCTTGTATATATACCGATTTTTGTGTCATTATTATAAAATATAATTACTCTAGTCATATATAATTATGTATGTAATTATGTCCGTAGAATTAGTAATTACGTACAAGATTATCTTTATAGGGAAACAAATAATTAAATTAATTATTTTATATAAAACAAAATAGAAAAGAATAATTTAAACAGAATAGATTCTGCATGTGCTGATGCACATCAGCACATGCAATGATGCACATCAGCACATGCAGAATCCATTCTGTTTAAATTATTCTTTTCTATTTTGTTTTATATAAAATATTATTATAATTTTTTTGACTAAGAAGTATGATATTAAAATTACAAGCCACCATACTTCATTCTCATTATTATATTGTTTTCTTTCTTTTTCTACTTGCCATTTTTTCTTAAACTTTAATTCAGTATGAATAGTACAGCGTACAGCTCTACTTATAGAGACTTTCTATAGTTATTCCTTACTCTACGGTATAACTTACATTTCTGACTTCAGTCAATTGACGTTGGCAGAATTACATTTAGTTCTTGACATTAATTATATTTTAACAATTTTCTTTTTACAGTATACATATATGTATATCTAATTGTAAATATGGTGAAATGTTCATATGTACATATACATACATACGTATGTAAAGTAGAAGACAAAATTTAAAACATCACTTTAAATTCCATTTACTACTCTTTATAAAGTTGGACTGCAGAAGAAACGAGAGCAATAAAAAAAGTAACTGGAATTTTGATGACAAGAGATTTAGATTTGTAATTGTTGTAAAGGTCATTCACATGTTCACCATGACCTCAGAAAAGTTTTCACAACTTTATTTTGGAATGACCAACAATTCTTTTATCCTTTGTCATTATCATGTAATTATTTTTCCAATCCCATTTTTTAAATGTTTGTACGTATGTCACAATGATATGTTCATGATTATGCAATAACGCTGTTCTTCCTTTGCTTGTTAACCACACTTATACATATTTACATATGTCATAAGTAGGTGGATATTTTTACATTCATTTGATCATACAATATACGTACATAGCTATGCATTGTCTCGTTGTTCACATGACCCTATGTGTTCAAATCTTATGGCGAACAGACGATACTTTGGTATATGTATTTACGTATATACATATAATATATGTATATACGTATATACGTATACCAAAGTATCATCTTGAAAAAAGTCTATATATTATATAGACTATTTTCAAGTGACACATTAGTCGTGCTAGACTATATATACGTATGAGTGAGTGTAAAACATAGTCATGTGATATGTATCAGACTATAATAGAGTCACACACATTAGTCATGTGCTAGACTATATATACGTATGAGTGAATGTAAAACATGGTCATGTGATGTACTGGCCAGGCTATAATGGAGTGACAGTACTGTGACACACAATTATATTGGTCATGCTTGTAATACGTAATTACTAACTATAATTTGTATGATTCTGACTACCATGGTATTATGAGTGCCATGATAGTGGGATTAGCAAGCGCATACTACATAATGAATTTGATCTTGGTCACACCCAAATATGGAGAAAGATGGCCACAAAAAACTCAAGAACTACTGAGATTTCCTCTCTCTTGAGACACAAACCCTTATGGAAAACAGAAAAACTTCATGATGACATAATATGTGTGTCAAATGACATCAAACCAGCATTGCTGTTGGACTATATCAATCTAGATATTCAAGCTATAGAAGAATTTATTATTTCAATTAATACCAAAGATGTAGCAGTGTTTAGTTTGAACGAAGATAGGTTTGTGTTGAACAAAACGAATGCTACAATTCCAACAAATATTTTTCCTTGTCCCTTTTTTGTTGATATTACAAAAGGGTTGCTTGATCCTCTCATTTTGAACAAAGAGATTACCATTCCATTAAAGAAAAGCATTAAAGATTTTATAAACACACATGTTAATAAACAATACTATCCCAAATCCACTACTATTGGTACCATAGATGAAGATAATACACAACTCAAATCCTTTCCTGTCACTGCTATTAACTTTTGCACTGTATATGGGTATTTATTGGGATATCCTGTTGTATATTGGTTTGATGAAGAGAAGGGTTACGATATGGATTTTAAAGAACTTGTACGATGTGTGGTTACTGTATTTTCTGATCAGAATCTTCTTTGTCAAAAGGTATGTACGTAACTACGTATGCATGCATATGAATACATATGTACATAATGTAAATATTTAACTACTTGTGTGCGTATATATATATAATTATATATGCAATACAAAAAATGTACACATACTTTAGTCTTGTGAGCCAGACCCATGGCTTGCAACACTACACATATTCGTGTATTATTATACATAATTACATATATACATGTATGTATATGTGGATCTATATGTATGATTTTGCATATGGTATGTTTGTAATACGTATAGGACAACATTGATATTATGCAGTCATGAGAAATTGCCATACATATTGTTTTATAACTTTCTTATGTAGGAACATATTCTATACTCTTTCAGCTATCCTTTTGTTTTAGACAATAAAATTAAACCTCATATTAAGGACTGGTTCCAAATTCTACAGACCCATACCTGGAATAAAGTCAAAGATGGAATGAGACTGAGTCTTCAATATGAAAGGATATGTCTACCACATTTAGTTCTTTGAAAACATAATTAATTATTCATAGATAAAATTAATTAGCTAATTAATTATTCATGATTATTGTTTTTATTCATTGATGGTGAGTATTTAAAAGGCGAAGCTGGGGCTTGCATGAACAGTAGTCCATTAAACTCCATTTTATTGCAGATCTGTTAACTGTGCAGTTTGTGACAGCAGCAACAGCAGCAAGCCATCCACCCATCTTTGGTGCAAAAGGTGAGTTTTTTTTAGATGTTTAAGGTTAAAAACCACAATACTACAATTGTGTAAATAAGGCGGGTAAGTGACAGTTGGGTTTCATCTAGGGGCGAGTTTTAGACATCAATAAAATATTTTTAGTTGTTTTACAGTGATATTTACAGTACCTTTGTGTATGTACTATACTTGTAACTAAAAGATGATTATGGTGAGTGTAAAATAACCTATTGTAGGTGTTTTATATAGATAATTGTAATATGTTAATTAAGCATTCTTTGCTTTCTCTAACTTTGCAGGTGGTTATGTGAAAATGATGCTAACTCAACACATAACAGTACTATCACACGATTTATCCCGACAGTGTCACATGACCCCTATACATTTAGAAGAAAAATTAGCAGAGACCAAAAGTAGTGGAATAAATGCCCCTCGCACAAGACGAAAAGCAATGGAGTTACCAAGAAAAGGTAAGCATAATGACAGGTTTAAACTATACTCTCAATTTTGAGATTATGTTACCATAGCAACTAAAGTTTGATTTGACATTTCATGTAAAATTTTGACAACACTGTTGACTTAATGCTTATGTGTGTGTTATAGACGAAGATACATGTATACACAGCATATATCCAATTTTTAAGTGTTAAAAATAGAAGATTGTTAGCACCTTGTACGACTCTCTTTGACTATGGGTACAATAAAAAAATAATAATCTTTTTGATCTTACTTAACTTTTTTTGTAGAGGAGATTGTATCATCTCCTGTTTCCTATGGAAGAATTCTTGAAGACTACTACCAGCTGGATCATGTGTTGGGTAATGGCGGATTTGGTTCTGTATATAGTGGCAAGTGCAGACAATCAGAAGAAAATGTGAGAAGAGACACAGTGACACACATTCAGACACATTGATGCAAATTCAGAGAGACTCCTTGACACAAACATACAGACAGATAGACACATCACCATACATATACACATGTACATAAACAGACATACTGAGACACATGCATAAACAAAGAAACCTCTCTACATAATACATGATACACACATACCCAGACACATTGACCACACACACCCACACACAGTCATACCACTGCATACATGAATACAATACCATACACCAACTCAATACACCTCTAATCCCCACCTCTCTTTTCTTCAGGTTGCTATCAAGATAATTCCAAAATCGAAAGTGTTTGGGTGGGCCAAGGTTGGTACTCATTAAATACACACAATCCATAATCTTAAACACACACACACATCCCACAGTCTCACACCTATACATAACATATATATATATATGTACTGAAGATACATGAATGATTAGCAGCTGCCTATTTATGCAATGGGGGCCTGTCTCTACATTGTGTACATACATGTACATTATATGTTGTTTTATATTTCCTGCTATGTAAATTTCGTTAATGGATCACCATCATTGCTTAATAGAGTGTAAAATGTTGAAATTGTTTATATATAGCTTCAAAGTCATAACAATACTTTTGTAAATGCAATTTACTCTCTCCTAATTTATTGTTTGTATAACGACATGAATATATGTTGTTGTGGTACTTGTTGCTATGGTAACGAGCATTTTTTAGGCCCAGTAAATCAAACCTATCTATAAATGGAGTTTAATATAATTATACAGTATTACCTATAGTGTTCTTATATCTTGTATGGTAGTCAAATAGAAAGACCAGTTTTGTATGGAAGATTGTACCATGTTTGTATATTATTGTGTTTATACTGTATCCAAGACCATTTGTTGGATGATTGTACCATGTATGTACACCTATAGTGTTCTTATATCTTGTATGGTAGTCAAATAGAAAGACCCGTTTTGTATGGAAGGTTGTACCATGTTTGTGTATTATTGTGTTTATACTGTATCCATATAAAAAGACCATTTGTTGGATGATTGTACCATGTATGTACATGTACATATAGTTCTTCCCAACTTGTTTATTATGCTACCTGTGGTTTGTTGTTTCACCTATCTGTTTTTGTAGTAAAACTATTTAACAATGATGATACACAAAGCATGCTTAGTTAGGTTGCCATGGATACCAATTATTAATCTATTTGTTCATTAATTTAATTCAAGTTGATGGGGTTACAGATACTGTACATATTCATTATAGTATGTAGCATTTTTAGTGTAGCTGTGTGACTTATGTTGAAGCCCAATTCACAACCTCACCTGCTTAAAATTGGCTCAGTGCTATAACTTCTACTTTCACATAATTATACTGATGCGATAATTAATTACCCAATAGCCACACTCATCTGTGGTAAGCTCATGTGACATTTATTACTAGTGTATATGTGTATGGTTGCTCAATCTATTACATGCAGTGTTCATTGAACGAACTAAGAAGGGTACTAGTAACATATAGAAGAGTACAGTACCCTGTTATAGGAACCTAGAGAGAATTCCGAATCAGCTTAACCTAGGTTGCTTCTCCATCAGAACCCTAACTTATTATCCTAAGCCCCAAGGCCTTAATCTTATCCTCAGCCCCAAACCCAAACTGAATCCTAAACCTCAAACCAGGCTATATTTAAACAGGTCGTCTTGTGAATTGGGTTAGGACAATTGAAAATGATTTTATTAAAAATTTGTGTATAATATATACTTATATACAAACCACAGAATACAATAATGTTATTAGCTTCCAGGAATAGCATCCAGGAATAGCATCCATTTTTCTACCTACATATTGATAGTTAATTTAGTTGCCTTCTTTGCAAAATTTTCAAACAATGATAATATATAAAAGCATTCATTTCATTATTATGCAACTTAGCGGACATTTTCGTTTTCATTCACTTATAATTATTAAACATGAAAATTGACTTTGTTGTCTAGTGAATCTGTAATGTGAGATAGTTAATGTACTCATCTCCCCCAACCCCACACCCTTCATGGCCTCATCTTCAAAGCTCACAAACGAGGATGTTCACATACGTATAACCACTACACAATCGTACCTCCCTTTTTCAGGAGACATTGATATTGTTTAAGTGTCTTCGATACAGAGGTGTCTTTATTTAAGAAGCTTGAAATAGAGAGATTCCACTATAAATGAATTATCTATCACCAGCCCTTGCAAATTCATTTAAGTATGAATGTACTATTATACATGGTCAATAGTCAGTCATGATTCAGTACTGAATGTTTGGCACCGCAAAGCAGTCGTAGGGATAATTTTTCTCCAAAATTATATCTAAAAAAAACAACTTTATTTAAATTTTATTTACAGTGCTGTACTGTTTACAATTCTTCTAAACAATATTCCTATATTTAATTATGTTAATTCCCTACTGTGTTAACTGCATTTGATATTAACATCCCTTGTATGAACAATTCCCTTTATAATATGATTACCCTAAAAGTGAATTTAAGCTTGTTTGTTGATTGTTATTACTTTGTTTTGAGTGTGGGTCTGCCTTGTACTATATACACTTGTATATACGTCTGTTCACATTCAACTATTAGGTTGTAATGACTTCATATGTTAGTACTTTGTTTTAAATGTGGGTCTGTCATATACTATATACACTTGTATATACATGTACGTCTGTTCACGTTCACCATCACTTTCATTATTCGGTTGTAATGACTTCATATGTTACAAATGTAGTACTTTGTTTTAAATGTGTGTCTGTCATATACTATATACACTTGTATGTATATACACAATGTACATCTGTTCACATTCACCATTACTACACTATTCGGTTGTAATGACTTCATATGTTACAAATGTAGTACTTTGTTTTAAATGTGTGTCTGGTCATATACTATATACACTTGTATGTATATACACAATGTACATCTGTTCACATTCACCATTACTACACTATTCGGTTGTAATGACTTCATATGTTACAAATGTAGTACTTTGTTTTAAATCATATACTATATACACTTGTATGTATATACATCTGTTCACATTCACCATCACTACACTACACGGTTGTAATGAATTTATATATAATATGTACTATAGTGTATAGTTTAATGTCATAAGATTAGTACATGATTATACTGTAACTCAATAATAAAGCAATGGAGTGAAGCTTGTCATACACAAAAAAGAACAGGAAGGATAATATGAAAATAGTGGAGGTAAAAAGAGTATTGGTCATTCTAAACTAGAGTAACGAACATTTATGTTAGGTCATGGTGAATGCGAACAATCCTAGCTCGATTTAATTTTAAATTAAGTACTTAAAAACGTACCAAAGTTAAGTGTCCATTATTGGGTACTTAACATTTAGCAGCTATAATTTAATTATAACTCATAGTGCCTTACTCAAAGGGATTTTGGTTAAAGTATATGTCAATAAAATGTCACCATAACTGTAATTAGCTATTTCTATAGTATAGTAATTACTGTCTCACTACTGTGGTGTTGAATTGGCAGGTACGCCAATTACTGTTAAAACGAACTACATGTACTGTAGTCTGGAAATGAAACTATTGAGTATTTACTATACTGTATGGTGACTTGTACTGTAGCAATGCTATTTGACAGTACAATGGCCTCCATTTGTTTCAGATGATGGTTGCTTATTATATGTACATAGAGTAAGTGTGTTTGTGTGTAAATGTACATTCAGCCATTTGTTGAAGATAGTTGAGTGTAAAGAGTAGGTGTGTTTGTGTGTAAATATATTGTTCAGTTAGTTAGTGTACATATTCCATTAAATAATTAAATTACTTGGAACAATAGTCAGTAATATTGTACACATTACTAAGGTAGGTATGTTGTGTAGTCATTACAAAGTAGGAATATGTGGAGGATAGCCTTGTCTGACCTGAGCAGAATCAGAGCATGATATGTAAATGCCTATATATGTACATATAATATGGAGCACTGTTATAAGTATGTGTACATATAAAGTGTCTTGTATCTCTACTTGTGTTTATATAGGTACATGTATGTACATGTATGTACTTGTGTATTTATGTACATGTATTATGTATTTATATAATTAATGTATGTATGTATGTATGTATGTATGTATGTATGTATGTAAGTACTATGTGCGTATGTATGTATGTATGTATGTATGTATGTATGTATGTATGTATGTATGTATGTAAGCATGTATGTATGTATGTATGTATGTAAGTACTATGTATGTATGTATGTAAGTACTATGTGCGTATGTATGTATGTATGTATGTATGTATGTAATGTATGATGTATGTATGTATGTATGTATGTATGTATGTATGTATGTATGTATGTATGTAAGCATGTATGTAAGCATGTATGTATGTATGTATGTATGTATGTATGTATGTATATATGTATGTATGTATGTATGTACGTGTGTGTGCATGTATGTATGTATGTATGTATGTATGTATGTATGTATGTATGTACGTGTGTGTGCATGTATGTATGTATGTATGTGTGCATGTACATGTATGTATGTATGTATGTAGGTATCTATGTACTATGTACTATGTATGTATGTATGTATGTACTATGTACAATGTATGTAGGTATGTACGTATGTACGTATGTATGCATGTATGTATGCATGTATGTATGTGTGCATGTGTGCATGTATGTATGTATGTAGGTATCTATGTACTATGTATATATGTATGTATGTACTATGTACAATGTATGTAGGTATGTATGTATGTACGTATGTGTGCATGTATGTATGTATGTAAGCATATCCATTTGTTTATGTGTCAGTAATTAGGTCATGACGTGGAGGTCAGTACAAGTACGATATGCTAAAAAATGTATACAAATGTCTAAAGCTCGTGTATGATACAACAATATATTCAATACATTGTGTACTAAACACATACATGTACAGGATGTAATTATATAATTGTTATGCATACCAATATAACTTGTAAATGAATAACAATTTTTACAGTCCAGTAACGTCATGTTAACGTGCTTTTTGTACAGCAATCATTTATCCTATAGTCCATGATTTACTCAGTAGGGAGTTAGAAAGGAATGGTGCTAGTCTCCCCCCCCAACCCTCCTAAACTCTCTTATGATCATGTCTTTCAAGTGATAGTGTTATTCCCTTGAGATAGCTATATTCATTGTGGAAACACCCATCATTGTAAGAATATCCACTGTTAAAAGTCACTATGACCTCAAAATTAGGATGTGACGACTTTATATGTACTATAGTGTATAGTTTAATGTCATAAGGTTAATACATGATTATACTGTAACTCAATAATGAAGTAATCGTTTGAAATTTGACATACACAAAAAAGAACAGGAATGATAATTATATGAAAATGGTGCAGGTAAAAAGATTGTTGATCATTCTAAAAGTTATGAACATTTTTTTGAGATCATAATGAACATTATTATAAGTTTAATATATTCTAAGCCCTTTGTGGCTGAGTTTTATGAATTTTACAAGCCATTGTGGCTGCTTGTTTGTTAATCGTTTCTACACCTAAAGCTAGCATGCTAAGCACATGATTTTCATGTCTATAAAAATAGCAATTGTCATAAATTAATGTAAACACATCACCAACTAATGAATATCCCATACTAATGAGAATCTCATAACTTTACTTTCTTTTATGGAAACTTCAAAGCTTGTTAACAGCTTTCTGATAGCTATCTTGTGAATTCAATTGCTTTTGATGTATAATGAATTTAATCTTTTGCTCATTAAACCACTATGAATATTTATTATTTGGTTGTCATGGATACATCTCCTTGGTGATATGTAGAAGTGGTGATTTTTTATTCTCTAGTGACTATGTAATATTGTATTAAGCATGTTTTATATTGTAAAATTGATTTGTCAAGTGCATTAGTGAGAATTTTATCATTTGTATATTTTATATCACATGTGGTAATACCTGGTGGAAGTATTGTAGCTGTATTATTCTAACTAGTGTAGTACTTATACAAACCACAGAATAAAATAGTTTCGTGATTGAATGAGAACATATGCATCCTGATGTAACCTTTGTACCATACCATATACCACACCACACCACACCACACAATATTAATACTACTTGTATAATATAATTATAATTATTTATCAGCTATATAATTACATGTATTTAGTATTTACCATAAATAGAACATTTTTATGGTGAAGTATAATGTAATTGTGTTTTCATCGGACTCAATGTTTTTAGTTAATTTCAAATTTGGATTAATTAATATTAATACTACTTGTATATATATATATATATCAGCTATTTAATTCATCTATTTAGTATTTACCATAAATAGAACATTTTTATGGTGAAGTATAATGTAATTGTGTTTTCATCGGACTCAATGTTTTTAGTTAATTTCAAATTTGGATTAATTAATATTAATACTACTTGTATATATATATATATATATATATCAGCTATTTAATTCATCTATTTAGTATTTACCATAAATAGAACATTTTTATGGTGAAGTATAATGTAATTGTGTTTTCATCGGACTCAATGTTTTTAGTTAATTTCAAATTTGGATTAATTAATATTAATACTACTTGTATATATATATATATATATATATCAGCTATTTAATTCATCTATTTAGTATTTACCATAAATAGAACATTTTTATGGTCAAGTATTTATTTAGTATTATTTATGGTGTAAGTGTGTTTTCATTGGACTCAAATCATGATATGTGTATTGAATTAGTGCTCTATTTTGGAATCACTGGTATTTTAAGTATTGATAAAATAAGTATTGGTTAATTATTAAATTATTATATGATTATATGAATACGTTTATGTGGTTGTCCATCCAAATTCATCTATTTAAATATTCATCCAATTATCTCTTCTGTCAATCCAACCACAGCCATCCACCCATCCATCCATTATCACCCATTAATCCATCCATCCATCCATTATCTACATCCATTTCTCATCCATTCAATTCATCCATTGTTTCATCCATCTATCCATCCATCCATCTGTTGATCTAATCATTATCCCTCTGCAGATTGGTTCTCATCTAGTACCTCGTGAAATAGCTCTTCTTTATCAACTCAATCACAAATTTATAATAAAAATGCTGGATTATTTTGAAGATAGAGGACATTTCTACATTGTCATGGAGAAGCCTGAGAAATACATTGACCTTTTTGATTACATAACACAAAAAGGAATGGTCAGTGAAAGGTCAAGTCGATTCCTGTTTCGTCAAATCTTAGAAGCAATCATCTACTCACACTCAATGAATGTTGTTCATCGTGATATTAAAGACGAAAATATCTTGATTGATTTGAAAAACCATCGTGTTAAGCTGATTGATTTTGGATCAGGTACTTTCTTATCGGATGAGCTCTATACGGAATATGAAGGTATGTACATGTATGTACATGTACAGTATGTTTTGTGAGTGTCTGTATTGTGTTGTTTTAGTTAACTATAACTATAACTAAAACCCCTTTTAGTAAGGCATTGTGACTTTTAGTTTACTAAACTATAACTAAATTACAGGTCTACTGCAATAACTAAAATAAAAATTGACCAATAATGGGCACTTTTTGTTAGTTAACTAAAACTAAAACCTTTTTAGTAAAACTATTATTTTAGTCAATTAAAATATATTAGTTTGAGAAACTAGGCGTACTATAACTCATGTGGGTGTGCATTATTGTCAACTAAAACAACCCTATTTTATATCTCTGTATGTTTGTGTGTGTGTGTGTGTGTGTGTGTGTGTGTGTGTGTGTGTGTGTGTGTGTGTGTGTGTGTGTGTGTGTGTGTGTGTGTGTGTGTGTGTGTGTGTGTGTGTGTGTGTGTGTGTGTGTGTGTGTGTGTGTGTGTGTGTGTGTGTTTATCTGTCTGTGAGCTACTTATAATCTATAGCATTCTACATGTACATATATATATATATATAATTGTTATATATTGAATTATGATATTATGTTTCGTTTTGACTTTGGTACTAGGTACAAGAGTGTATAGTCCTCCTGAATGGTTGACTCATCATTGTTATCATGCAGTACCTGCTACTGTGTGGTCTCTAGGAATTCTGTTATATGACATGCTTCTCGGTGATATCCCTTTTGAGGAAGATACTGAGATAAAGAAAGCTGATGTTAGTTTTCATCACACTATATCTCATGGTTAGTTTAAATGAATGGGTGAATGGCTGGACAGACAGACAGATGCATACATACATACATACATGTACATACATACATACATGCATGCATGCCTGCATACATACATAAATACAGATGGATGAATGGATGGATGGATGGATAAATGTAATAATAGATAGATAGATAGATATATGAGCATTAAAATTGAATTACTTAGATAGATAGATAAACCTACATGTATCTATTTGTTATGACTAGTATTGATCGTAACAATTGCTAAAATATTAAACATGATATATAAGATATTACTATTATTAATAACACAGACTGTATTGATAACTTAGCTTATATATAGCACCTGCTTGTACATGTATATATTGTAATATATAAAGCATGGTTCGGAGGTTAACAGATGTACATTGTAACACCTGCTGTGGAGGAGGTTTATGTGGATATGACACAAGGCCTGTAGTGCCAAGGGGTATATCCACATAAACCTCTGAACACTAGCTGCTTATTGCATATATTCATCTAGACATGGTATATATGATATACAGTATATGTCAATAAAAAGTCACCATACAGTACAGTAATTACTCAATAGTTTCATTTCCACACTACAGTAGTTCAACAGTAGTTTTGACGGTAATTGATATACTTGTCAATTGAACACCACAGTAGTGAGACAGTAATTACTATACTATACTGACAGTAGAACTAAGGTAATTACTGTTACTGTATGGTGACATTTTTTGGACATATGCTGTATAATAAGATTTTGAATATTAATTTTGATACTGTGTATGTGCAAAATATACACCTAACCACATCAAATGGTTGCCATGGTAGCATATACAATTATTATGCACATGTCTTTACAATATCTATTTTAAAATTTTTATTTTATTTTATTGCTAATTGTGTCATGTGTAATACTGGATAGTGATCACACACACACACACACACACATAAATACATGCATGTTTACTAAGTACGTGATGTGTTTATTATACAACAGCTACACAGCCTCACAGGTGAATGATATCAAGTTACTATACTCACCCTCAAGGGTTTAAGATTTAGTGATCCGAGTAGCTTGGGAATTGTCTAGTAAACTTTAGAAATAGTAGTGTTGTTTTCAGTTAACTATAACTTAAACTAAAACCACATTTAGTAAGGCTTTGTGACTATTAGTTATAACTAAACTACAGTGGAACCCCTCTATTTTGGACACCCTTGGGAGTTGGAACAAATATGTGTCCTGATTTCAGGGGTGAATTTATATTATAAAGCACTGTTGGGACATTTGTAAGTGTCCTTAATACAGGGGTGTCCTCATTTCAGGGTGTTTTCAATAGAGGGGTATTACTGTATATTGAGTGTATAATTAAATTACAAGTCTACTGCAATAACTACATGTATAACTAACTAAAATGAAAATGGCTGGAATTTTTAGTTAGTTAACTAAAACTAAAATTGTGAGAAAACCATCATACTATAACTATAACCAGTGTTTTTGATAAGCTTGTATGTCACATCGTAGACCCAAAGACCTTATTTGGCACAGCACAGCTCTTTCTTTGGGCCAGATGGTGTAGTTAATTAGGATTATATTGTCACTAACATCATTAACTATTTATTAATTGGCTCAAGATGCATTCCCAATGGTGCACACACTAACCACTGTTGAGCCAATTTGGCCCGTGCTTCAATTAAAGCATATCACTCTGACTATAAATAAAATTTTGAAAACTGTCACTCTAACTAAAATCATACTAAACCAGTTAACACTATTTGAGTCCAGCTAATAATAGGAATTCTTTATGTGGTATAGTATTATCACATAATCTCTATTTTCTCACCCCTCTATTCATAGATGCACAATCCCTCATTTCTTGGATGCTTTCACGTAGACCTCAGGATCGTCCAACACTTGAACAGATACAGAATCATTCATGGTTAAAATCAACACCTACTTCACCATCTCGTACGCAGTCACAGCAAGTTGCTAGCAGCACGTCTAGTTCCCAACGTGAAGTGCTAGGATCTTCATTCACACCTCCACAACATCTGAGAAACTGTGTTCAGAATTCATCTCCACTTCCGCCCTCTTCACCCAGTCCTCCACACATGTCACCCAATCCAAGCACAGCTGCAATTGTATCAAAATCACAGGCCCAATCTCGTTCTCCTCAACATCACCAGACTCATTCTCATTCCAATAGCTATAACACAAAGATTGGTTCTCCTTACCATCAACAGACTCATTCCCCTACTAAAAGCTACAATGTAAAGCCGCATTATCACCAGACACATTCTCATTCCAGCAACTACCAGACTCATTCTTATTCTAGTAACTATGCTCAGAAACCAAGCTTCACCTCCAGTCTGAGAGAAAGTCAGCTTACGTCTAGTTATAATCCATCCATTACTCAGACACACAGGTATGATTTTGAACATAGTCTCAAATTACCATCCAGTCCCAATTCCAAACTGTCATGCTCGTTAAGAAGTCCGAATCCCAAACTATCACCATCACATGGAAGATTCAATCATAAATCACCACCACATAGAAGTCCTAATCCCAGAAGTCCTAATCCCAAACTATCACCATCACACGAAAGTCCCAATCCCAAACTGTCTCCTTTTCATGTTTATAAACAACCAGTTATTAAAATGGGACGTTTCTTGTCGAAAGGAAATGAAACCCAGAGCTCTGTAATTAGTGGTAGGCGTGGTCAAATGAAAATTCATCATGTGTGAAATCAAGTCATGTGATAAGTTTATGTACTTTGATTGGGTACGTTATATGATTCCAAATTTTATTCTAATTATTAGTCAAATTGAAAGTAATTTCGAAAGGCAGTTAATCACTTGGACTTGTGACATGTACATATATATAGCTCTGAATTTTGATCTTGTTGATCTCATTTTTGTGTATATAATTTCGTTTATTTATTTATCCGCCCCTTTGGTCTGCTCCATTGAATTTCTTCCATGTTTTTCACATGTATAAATTTTCTCTATAATCTTCACTAAATTGCTATGTCAATTATAGTCAGTAATCTTGACACACATATATGGACGTTCTTGGGACGTTCTTGACTTGTATATGGAAGTTTCATTTAATTATTATTATACAATTTACCATCAATGAAATTATGTTTCTCACTTAATCATGCCATCATTATCTATAGTTACTTTTTTAATGTCAAATTATTTATAATCGTTTATCTTAAACAGGTGCTGTATATTATTACTGTTTTTTTTCTGTTATTGCTTACTATACTCTCCAATTTCATTTTCAAGTGACAAAAAGAATTTTTTAAATTACTTATTACTAAAATGTCTTGCGTATAATTATAAGATAGTACGCTTGCCGTGAAGTGCGAGTATGGTAGTGATATTTATGTACATTCGTTACTATAAATAGAAACTGTTTGCTACTATAAATAGAAACGGTTTACTAGAAACTATTCACTACAAATAGATACCATTTGTTACTATAAATAGAAATTATAAACAGAAAATATTCACTACTATAAATAGAAGCCATTTGTTACTATAAATAGAAACTATAAATGGAAACCATTCACTACTATAAATAGAAACTGTTTATAGAAACGGTTTACTACTATAAATAGAAACTAGAAACTATTCACTACTATAAATAGAAACTATTCACTACAAATAGATACCATTTGTTACTATAAATAGAAATTATAAACAGAAAATATTCACTACTATAAATAGAAGCTATAAATGGAAACTATTCACTACTATAAACAGAAACTGTTTGCTACTATAAATAGAAACTAGAAACTATTCACTACTATAAATAGAAACCATTTATTACTATAAATAGAAACTGTAAATGGAAACCATTCACTACTATAAATAAAAACTGTTTGCTACTATAAATAGAAATGGTTTACTACTATAAATAGAAACTAGAAACTATTCACTACTATAAATAGAAACTATTCACTACAAATAGATACCATTTGTTACTATAAATAGAAATTATAAACAGAAAATATTCACTACTATAAATAGAAACCATTTGTTACTATAAATAGAAACTATAATATTCACTACTATAAATAGAAACTGTTTGCTACTATAAATAGAAACGGTTTACTACTATAAATAGAAACTAGAAACTATTCACTACTATAAATAGAAACTATTCACTACAAATAGATATTATTTGTTACTATAAATAGAAATTATAAACAGAAAGTATTCACTACTATAAATAGAAACCATTTGTTACTATAAATAGAAACTATAATATTCACTACTATAAATAGAAACTGTTTGCTACTATAAATAGAAACGGTTTACTACTATAAATAGAAACTAGAAACTATTCACTACTATAAATAGAAACTATTCACTACAAATAGATACCATTTGTTACTATAAATAGAAATTATAAACAGAAAATATTCACTACTATAAATAGAAACCATTTGTTACTATAAATAGAAACTATTCATTACTACAAATAGAAACAATTTGGTACTATAAAGAATAAAAATTAAATGATGACTAAACTGACACAATACAAAAATGAGTGTTAATAGCTAACAGTCAAAATTAAATAATTGTTTGTAATTAATCAATAATACTGATTAAAGAAATTAAAATTTATAATTATGCGTAACCAGTCCGAACTTTTCTTTGTGAGACATATTTACCATTTGGCTCCTTAGTACCAGCTGGTAATAGAGAGAGATAGACTGGTGTATCAGCACCTATAATTATATAAATAGATAGATAGATTGATAGATAGATAGATAGATAGATTGATAGATAGATAGATAGATTGATAGATTGATAGATAGATTGATAGATAGATAGATTGATAGATTGATAGATAGATAGATAGATTGATAGATAGATAGATAGATTGATAGATTGATAGATAGATTGATAGATAGATAGATTGATAGATTGATAGATAGATAGATAGATAGATAGAAGATAGATAGATTGATTGATTGATAGATAGATTGATTGATAGATAGATAGATAGATAGATAGATAGATAGATAGATAGATAGATTGATAGATAGATAGATAGATAGAGAGACAGATAGACAGATAGATTAATAGATAGATAGATAGATTGATTGATAGATAGATAGATATATAGATAGATAGATAGATTGATAGATAGATTGATTGATAGATAGATAGATAGATAGATAGATAGATAGATAGATAGATAGATAGATAGATAGATAGATACATACATACATACATACATACATAAATAGATAGATAGATTAATAGATACATAGATGATAAATATAATGTTGTAAGTCTAAGCTGATGGGCATGTTAAAGTCTCAAATAATACTTAGTTCATTACTATTAAGTGATTTACATAAGCAGTAGGGATGATGCAGTCTCGTCTAAAACCACCCACGCTCTTAATGAGTGTAAAAGCATCTGGTGAGTGGTGGCTTGTAAAAACTCTCTTAATGTTGAGTTTTTAAATCGGAAAAAAATTGCTTGAAATTTAATAACTAGTTACGGTTTTGAAAAATTTGATGACATAATTGTAAATGACCTTCTTCTATACTGAATGTTGCACCAGCTCCACCCATGTCGCTTCTGACCCATCCTGGACAGACCTGAGTTATATTAGAGATACCAGTTATTATAGACTATATTGTTCTTTTAGTATGACAATAATGACCACTTTTAGTTATAGTATGACTAGTTTCTCACTCTTAGTTATAGTTAATTAACTAAAATAAGCTTACTAAAAGGGTTTTAGTTTTAGTTAACTAACTAAAAGTGCCATTATTGGCCATTTTTCATTTTAGTTAGTTATAGTTATTACAATAGACTTGTAATTTAGTTATAGTTTAGTTAACTAGAAGTCGCAATGCCTTACTAAAAGGGGTTTTAGTTACATGTATAGTTAAAACAACACTATATAATGAGATAGCAGATCCTTACAGCATTAATTAGGATTCCTGGCCTTGGATCTGTTTCTAGTAGCTTTGCTTGTACTGCCGCCAAACGAGTAACTCCGACTTTTGATACAGAGTAACCTGTTATGAATGTATGAAATGAAATTAGTGTATGAATGGATGGATGAATGAATGGATCGATGGATCGATGGATGAATGGATGAATGAAGGGATGGATGAATGAATGGATGGACGAATGAACGGATGGATGAATAGATGGATGGATGGGTGAATGGATGGATGCATTGATGAATGGATGAATGAAGGGATGGATGGATGGATGAATGGATGGATGGATGGATGGATGGATGGAGGAATAGATGGATGAATGGATGGATTGATGAATGAATGATGGATGGATGAATGGATGGATGGTTGAATGGATGGATGGATGAATGGATGAATGATTGGATGAAAGGATGAAGGAATGAATGAATCAGGATACTCTAACAGATCTGCTTACTGTCTGAATAAGGCAGTGTATATGTGTGCCATCCTCTACATGTTCTATCAATATCAGGTGATGAGGCATCTCTGAAAAAACCTGTTGATAATATTTTTTGACACATTCAAAAATCATTTCTCACGTCACATATTGCTTCATATAGGCTGAGAGCTGTTCAACAGTCAGGTCTGGAGAGTTTATCTTCTCCTGCCATGACTCACCAAGATAAGATAATTTACCCAGTTGAGAGGACAGATGAACAACCCTGAAGAAAAGAGAGTAAGGAAGCGTTATGTATGCTAAAACATAACAAACCTGCTATTAGGTTGTAACAGTGACCAGAACGCATTAGTTACATTCAGAACTCCAAAATAATTGATATTAATAGTTTGCCGAGCTCTGTCAGATAAAACTGTATCTTTAACCTTTGGACAAGAGAAATAGATACATACATGTATGTAAACATGTACATACATACTTATTTACACATGTACATGTACATACATACTTATGTACACATGTACATACATACTTATGTACACATGTACAAATGGACACAAGTACTAGTTTTAGTTTTAGTAAAAGCATCCATTATTGGGCAAATTTTATTTTAGTTAATTATAGTTATTGCAGTAGACCTATAGTTTAGTTAACTAAACGTCACAATGCCTTACTAAAAGGGGTTTTAGTTATAGTTAACAACACTAATACATACATACATACATACGTACGTACATACATATGTAAATATAATAATACATGTAAGCATGTCTAATGAAGACTCAGGGAGTCATAGAAGCAGAAGAGATGGATCAATACATATATGTATAGGTTATACATCGAGGTAAAGGTTTCTACTGGATTTATCAAACCGAGGGCCAAAGGCACGAGGTTTGATAAATCTAGTAGAGACCATACCGAGGTGTATAACCATAGATTGTATAGACTGCGTATACATAGTCTATACAATCTATGGTATAACCGTCTTCTACCATGAATCATGATTGTTGTTTTATGTCAATTATTATAATTATTATTTATGAAGTATTATAAAGGAATTGACAACTATGTAAGTTGAATTTCCTATCAAAACCCATATCCCGGGAAGTTTGATAAATCACTTATTGAACCTCCCGGGAACACTTATCAAACCTCCCGGGAACGCTTATCAAACCTCCCGGGAACACTTATCAACCTCTCAGTAGGTTTCAGTGTAATTTAGCAACCTCATTTACTGCAATCTGATTGGTCAGTTTACTATAGGCATGGTAGAAGTACATATATAGAAAGAAGCTTTACTCTTAAATTAATCCCAGCATTATTGATCAGTACATCTATACGTCCATATTTCTCTTCAACTATTTTTCTAGCTGCTTGAATGCTATCCTGGTCTGAAACATCAAGCTTTATAAACTCCGGTCCTAACCCTTCTGATTCCAGCTGCTTCACAGCTGCTACTCCTCCCTCTGTACTACGAGCTATATATATAAAGATAGAGATTGACAATGAATGCCACACCTGGGGAAGGAGAGGGGAGGAGGGAAGCTGGGAGCTGAGTTAAATGTCCCTTTTCAACAGAGACCAATAAAAGGTAGAAACATTTCATAATATCTCGGTTTCAAACAACCAACCTCCCCTCCCCACCCCCCCCTCCCCTCCGCTCCCCCACCCCCCCTCCGCTCTCCCCCACCCCCCCCTCCCCTCCACTCCCCCACCCCCCCTCCCCTCCGCTCCCCCACCCCCCCTCCCCTCCGCTCTCCCCCCCCCCCCGTAAAGAAGTCTTGTGTGAAAAACAGTTGATGGATAAATGAATGATATTTAGAAGCACACTAATATAGATTATAATATTATATTATATTAATCACAGTGTTATTAAGACAGGGTTCTAGCTAAAGAGTGGAAGAGGGGTGCTGTACCCCACTCTATGCAATGCCATTTCCCTTTTATGTTCGTATTAGCACCACTCTGTTGAAGTGTGGCTAGCTAAAACACTGTAACAGTGCTTCTTAATATAACAGTCATTACGTTACATCATATGAGCAGAATCTTGAATCCATAATTACTCTCCGACAACAGCAGAGTCCCATGTACCCAGCCCCTTCTAAATTACATGACAATATATACATGTTATGCAAGTACCTGCTAATAAAACCTTTCCATCAAATTTCTTAGCTAACTGCCTCACAATTTCTAATCCTATACCCCTGTTAGCTCCAGTTACCTGTATATATATGTATATATATATATATACATGTATATATGTATGTATTCCATTATAATGTTTGAAGTTGCATGCATTATTTATAACTGACCAAGGCAACTCTTGATGTCATTTCTAGTTAGTTATTAAAGGGCGTTGCCCTATTTTTAGCCACGCCTTTGCTGTCAAAGCATAAAAAAAACACGATAACCTTTCTCAGGTCTTTTTGAGGTAATTCTTTGCTCATTACAGTCTTGCTCTCTTACAATAAGATATTTTAATGATGGCTCTTCGCCTGTGTTATATTATTACAGGTTAAATAGAAGTAACATTGAGCCCCAGACATTGGTTGCCATACACAGAGAAGATAAGGACAAGACACTTCCTAAAAGTGAACAGTCTCAACTCCATTGTTCTATAATACCTTACTTTCACATCATAGCTATTTAGTAAAGCAATTTTTTCCTAAGTCCGGATTCCATCTAAAAGCCACACCTATTTAGCCTCACTGAATCAAAGATGACTATTCTACCAAAAAAGAAACAATCAAAAGAGAAACCAAGTCCCTTACAGCAACAAACTCAAGACAGTGGTAACCCAGATAAAAGTCAAGAAGGAGCAGCTGGTGGGCACTCACCTACTTTGGAATTGGAGGACGATCTCCACCATTACTCTTCGCCTGGAAATTATTATCATAGGTTCATTATGCCGATTTCTGTATGTAACATTCACTAGTATAAATAGTACACAACCCATCTACTATAACAAAAAGGCATACAACCCTTTACAAGTTGACTGACTAGAATGTATGAGGTATGATATATTTTCTACACAGTCTCATTCCTATACTATGTAGGTAGTTAGGTAGGTAGGTTGGTAGGTAGGTAGGTAGGTACATATACAATGTAGGTAGGTAGGTAGGTAGGTAGGTAGGTAGGTAGATAGATACATGTAGGTTGATAGGTAGGTAGGTAGGTAGGTAGGTAGGTACATATACAATGTAGGTAGGTAGGTAGGTAGGTAGGTAGGTAGGTAGATAGATACATGTAGGTTGATAGGTAGGTAGGTACATGTAGGTACATGTAGGAAGGTACGTAGGTAGGTAGGTAGGTAGATAGGTAGATAGGTACATGTAGGTTGATAGGTAGGTAGGTAGGTAGGTACATGTAGGTAGGTACATGTAGGTAGGTTGGTAGATAGGTACGTGTAGGTTGATAGGTAGGTAGGTAGGTAGGTTGGTAGGTAGTCAGGTAGATATATGCGTTAACAGATAGATAGATGGATTAATGGAGAGATTGAGTACGATTTCTATTTTCATGTTTATAATTTGATCCAGCATTTATTATGCATCTATCCATGTGTCCTACATCTATCTATCCATACAGACACTACAGCAGTAGTGGTGAGTCTTCTCCAGAACTTCCAGTTCTTAGTAAAGTGCGATATCGAGGCGCCAGTGGTCAGACAAGAGTGAAGTCTCCTTCTTCTCCAACTGGCAGTCCTTATAGTGGATACAATAGTGAAGAGGAATATGATGGATCACGAAATGCGTATTTTGATTTAGAGGTCATTAATGGATGAATGGATGGATGGATGAGTGGATGAATGAGTGGATGGATGGATGGATGAGTGGATGAGTGGTTGAGTGGATGGATGGATAGATGGATGGATGGATGGATGGATGAGTGGATGAGTGGAAGGATGGATGGATGGATGGATGGATGGATGGATGGATGGATGAATGAGTGGATGAGTGGAAGGATGGATGGATGGATGGATGGATGGATGAATGAGTGGAAGGATGGATGGATGGATGAATGAGTGGATGAGTGGATGAGTGGATGGATGGATAGATGGAAAGATGGATGAATAAGTGGATGAGTGGATAGATGGATGGATGTATTTGGATGTATCTATCTATTTATCTATCTATCTATCTATTTATCTATCTATCTGCCTTACAGAAGGAGAGAGTATTTGAAGAAGCATTGAAACACGATCGTGGTTTTGTGATCAAGAAAATGAGACAAGATGGAGCATGTCTATTCAGATGTGTAGGTACGTTCCCCATTCATGTCACTCTTCACAACTTTTGTTTTATAATCTTCTACTTGTCGTCTTCCTCACATCAGCTGATCATGTTTATGGAGATCAAGAGATGCACTCAACTGTTAGGAATCACTGCATGGATTATATGGTACTTGTACATGTACTCCCTCTCTCTCTCTCTCTATCCTTCCCTCCCCTCATCCCTCCCTTCTTTATCTCTCCATCCATCCATCCATCCATGTATCTTTCCATCCCTCTCTCTCTCTCCATTCACCCATCCCTTCCTCCCTCCATCCATTCCATGTATCTGTCACTATTTCAACCTTATACACATTGTCTTCTTTCATCTTGTGTTCCTCTCTCTCTCCATCCATCCATCCCTCTCTTCTTCCCATCCATTCCATGTATCCCTCAATGATTTCAACCTTATACACACTGTCTCCTTTCTCCATTCTTCTGTTTCCTCTTCCATTAACTCATTAACTCAACATACGCTTACCTGATGCCCCTTGATATTTTCAATCTCATAGCTTAAAAATGCTGAGTATTTCTCTCAGTTTGTAACAGAGGATTTTGAACACTATATTAATCGTAAAAGATCTGATCGTTCCTATGGCAACTATCTGGAGATGCAAGCTGTTGCTGAGATGTATAATCGATGCATTGAAGTCTACCAATATTCAACAGGTTTGTATGTGTACCTTTAATGAGTGGATTCATTTCTTCAATTCATCCATTCCTCCATCCATCTGTCCGTCCATCCATCCAGTCATCCATCTATCCATCTATTCATCCATTCATCCTTCCGTGTGTCCATCTATCCATTTATCCATTCATCCATTCGTTCATCCATCCATCCATCCATCCATCCATCCATCCATCCATCCATCCATCCATTCATCCATCCATCTATCCATTCATCCATTCATTCACTCGCCCATCAATTTATCATTCATTTATTCACGAATCTTTAAACACCTTTTATTTGTCTCTTCAGAACCCATTAATACATTCTTTGGAGTCTACAAAACTGATAATGCTCCTATTCGTTTAAGCTATCATGGAGGTATCCATTATAATTCTGTAGTTGATCCATATGAAGCTACGATTGGTGTAGGACTGGGCCTAGCTGGACACAAACCAGGGGTAGGTATGGGACTGGGTCTACAAACCAGGGGTTGGGAGTGGGGTTGGGTCTACAAACCAAGGGCTGTGTGTGGGATTGGGTTGGGTATGGGACTGGGTCTACAAATTGGGTTGGGTGTGGGACTGGTGCTACAAACCAGGGGTAGGACTGGAAACAAAGTTATAAACCAATGTTAACATATACATACGTTTTGCAGGTGGCCGACAAAAACCTCTTGGCAAGAGCTAAGAAAGATTCTGAGCGTGTTTACTTAGAGCAGGTACAATAATTATAATTACTGTACATACATGTATATACCATAGCATACATAGTAGCTACATGATACATGTAGTTATATCTTACCTCTCATGCACACATCACTCCCTCCCTCTCTTCTCTCCATCTCCCTCTCCTCGCTCCCTCTCCATTTTCCTCTCCCTCCCTCTCCCTCCCTCTCCCTCCCTCTCCCTCCCTCTCCCTCCCTCTTCCTCCCTCTTCCTCCCTCTCCCTTCCTCTCCCTTCTTCTCCCTCCCTCTCCCTCCCTCTCTCTCCCTTTAACTCCCTCTCCTCTTCCTCTCCCTGTTCTACTTCTGTCCCTCTTCTCTCAGACGATGTTGGAAGATAAGCTTCGTAACAGTGATTGGGAATCAACTTGTGAGGCTATTGAGCAAGCTGTTGCACGAGAGTCATATCTTTTGTGGTTGAGAGAACAGGAACAGAAAACTACGGATAATGTTGGGGAATCTAGTAGAGTCAAAACAAAGGTCATTCACGTTCACTTTGACCTCAGAAATATGTCCATATCTTTAGTTTTAAATGATCAACAATCTTTTTACATTCGCCATTTTCATATAATTATCCTTCCCATTCTTTTTTGTGGTGTCAAATTTCAATCCAATCCTTCATTATCAAGTTACAGTATATTACACTACAGTGGAGCCTCTCTATTCCAAGCTCTGAAGTCACTTACAAATATCCCAAACTGTTGTTTATACGTGTATTCAGTGCTTGAAATAAGTTTTGAAAGTGTCCAACAGAAACATCTAGACAAAACAATATTTGACCAGCAAGTCATTAATTTTGTCCAGAAAACCAGCATTGTATCCATTCATGTCTTATGAGATACAGAAGTAACCCACTAGGCCATGACTTCTCTTGACTAATAATTAACCTTGTTGTGAGGTTACTAATATTGAGACAATTTGTCCAGTCAAATGCAGTTTTGTCCAGACAACGAGCCAAAATGTCCAGAAAATGGCTAATTGCTGGACGATATTTTGAGCTCTGATAAATTAGCCACTGAAATGAGGACAACCTCTGTAATTAGGACTTAGCCGTAACAGTGTTTGGAGTAGAGAGAGTCCACATTATACACTACATTACATATAAAGTCATTATATCCTAATTTTGAATTCATCATGAATACAAACAGACTTCAATTTACATAACTATATTCTTTATAATTATTTTAGTCTGCTCCTCACTTGATGGGTATACCTCTCCCTTCTCCTATACAACCACTTACATCGTCCCTCCCAATTACCACATCCTCCTCCTCCGCACTTGTAACTATTAGCAGCATTTCGTCCAATCAAACATGGAACCCAAGTCCACCAACACAGAAACCTCTTCGTGCTCGGTCTCGTTCCCGTTCCTCCTCTCGGAGTCAGTCCCCTGTTACTATGTCTCCTCAAATGGGTCGTCGGTCTCCAAAAGGATCATCACCAGCAAGGTACATGTATATACGTGATGTGTGATATATGTCATTAATATAGCTGTACATGTACATATACATAAAACTACATATACATGTACATGAACATGTACATGTATATTATACATGTTCATGTACATGTATATGTAGTTTTAATTGTCTCATTATTTATAAGTACATGTACATGTATATGTGACCTAATGTTTGTATACATGTACATGTACATCAAGCTAATTAAATTTTGTATCCAGGAAGAGGTCCTCATAGAAACCAGATTCAGTTTCCTTCCTGTGCATGTACATACAACTATATACATGTACATGTATTAATTTCACTACATCAAGCCAATTTAATTTGGTATCCAGGAAAAGGTTCTTTTAAAGACCATATATGGTTTCCGTCCTGTACATGAACAATACACAACTATATACATGTATGTACATGTACAAACATTATGATATTCACATGTACATGTACATAGTCTATACAAACAAGCATTTAGTGTAGATATGGACATATACCAACGTGTAATGTACTGTTGATAAAACATGTACATGTACATAAATATAAACATGTAAATTATTATACATAAAAAAACATGTACATGTACATAATTATAAACATGTACATGTACTATTATACATAATGATAAAACATGTACATGTACATATACATCAATAATGAATACATTTAAATTGATATATAATATATACGTATATATATATAGATCTGGAAGGAGCTCTCCTCGGAATTCATGTAGTACCTCACTAAGAAACTCACCTCGTCATTCCCCACAGACCTCTCCCCTTGGTTCTCCAGGAGTGAAGAGGTCAAATTCTATTTCTCGTCAAACCTCTCCCGTCTTCTTTCATCAGCCTTCACCAAAATCAGTTATTGTGAGCTGTGTTTTGTTTTGTGTGTATATACATGTGATATGTACTATACATGTATATTTACATGTATATATTAATCGTGTATGTATATTTGTATGTATATGTATATACAATTATACATTATGTACATATATGTACATATATGTACATATTTTACGTATGTACGTGTATGTATGTATGTATGTACATGTATGTGTATGTATGTACATACGTATGTATGTAGGACTATAGGTGAGTGACACTGTGTGTAGGTACATACATATACACATACATACAAACACACATACATACATATATACATACAATATATACATACATACATACATACATACATACATACATACATACATACTTACATACATACATACATACATACATACATACATACATATACACATACATACAAACACACATACATACATATATACATACAATACATACATACATACATACATACATAGATACATACATACATGTGTATATACATACACACATACATACATACATACATACACACATATATACATACGTACATACATACATACATACATACATACATACATACATACACACATATATACATACGTACATACATACATACATACATACATACATACATACATACATACACACATATATACATACGTACATACATACATACATACATACATACATACATACATACATACATACACACATATATACATACGTACATACATACATACATACATACATACATACATCTTAATCTTAATCTGTGTTCACCCAAAGGTGGTACAGGCTTCGGTATTAAACAATTATTTCTTCTGACAAAAACGAACATGACTGTGCAGACCCTGTCTCTTAAACACACCTCCACAAAGGGGACAATGCTGGTCCTGCTGATAGATGGCCAAGTGCCTTTGCCTCTTGTGGTTCACCAACCCAGCCTTACTTCGTGCCACAAAACCACAACCACTAGCCTCACATCTCCAAATATCACCAACACCAACCTGAAAACTGGCCTCATTTCCTCTTCTCAGCTTCACATCGTCTTTCTTTGACTTCTCCATAGCCTCTAACTCCTCATTTAACTCATCACCACATGCACATATCATACCCCTCCACATTTTCCTGTCCAGTGCCATACCAAACCATTCATCCGACATCTCGCACCTCTTCAAATCGCTCATTACCACATCGCACCATCTCAGCTTCTGCTTTCCCACAGCTCTCTTCCCTCCTGCCATTTTACTTACAAGTAAACATCTGGGTATTCTCGACTCGTTCATCCTCACTACATGCCCAAGCCACTTCAATCTACACTTCAACATTAACACCTCCACCCGATCCACATGAGCTTTCTCACGAATCTCAACGTTTCTCCTCTTATCCAACTTTGAAATTCCTAAAATCACCCGCAAACAACCCATTACAAAAGTCTGGATCCGCTGTACTTGAGAAGCTGTAATCGCCCAGGCTTCACAGCCATATAACAAAGAAGACACCACCACTGCTTTAAACAGTTGGATCTTGATGTTTACCCCAATCTCCTTCCGATCCCACAAAACACTCTTCAGACTACCAAAAGACTTTGCTGCCTTGTTAATCCTAGCACTGATTTCAGCCTCCAAACTACCAGAGGAATCCACAATACTTCCCAAATACTGAAACTCTTCTGCAACCTCTATAACCTCTTGACTGCTCAACTGTATATCTCTCAACTGACACTTTAAAACACTCCTGGGACCTGCACCAAAAATGCAAGACTTTCTAGCATTGATAATCATTCCCATTCTACGAAATATACTATCTGTAAAACCCACACACTCCTCCAACACATCCATAGAATCACACATAACCACCATATCATCAGCATATTCTAAGTCCGATAGCAATAACTCTTTCACCATCTTACGTCTGCTACCAATAAATTTGGACTCCTCAGTACTGAAGACAATACTAACCCCGCTCCTAGAGAAATGACTCTCCACAATACTAACAAGTGCATCAAGAAAAAGGTTAAACAAAACTGGAGCCAAAACATCACCCTGTCTAACACCATTCTCAACAATAAAATCCCTGGAGAAACAACCATCCATTCATTCGCACAACTCCTGTGGTACCTGCATGAAAAACTTTCAAAATAGAAATAAATTTCTCAGGGAGACAATACCTCTTCTTCAACAACATCCACAAAGCATTTCTGTTGACAGAGTCATAAGCTTTTTTTAAATCTATAAAACAGAAATAAAGAGGCTTCTGGAACTCTCTTGCTTTTTCTACCAACATCCTAACTGTAAACACATGATCAATGCAACTCCTTCCTTTACGAAAACCACATTGTGACTCCCTCAAACACCAATCCACCTTATCCACAAACCTCCTCTGCAAAACTTTACACAACACCTTACCCGGAACACTCAACAAAGATATGCCTCTGTAATTATCACACACTAACCGAGACCCTTTCTTGTGTAGAGGAATCACCACTTGCCTAACCCAATCTTTGGGAATTTCCTCCTTATCCCAGATTAACACACATAACTTAGTGATCCACTCCACCGCTGTATCACCACCAATTTTCAATAATTCAGCAGAAATACCATCCTCACCTGGAGCCTTTCCATTCTTTAGATCCCGAATGGCCAAACGCACCTCTCCTTCTGTAGGTCTATCTGTCAAACTTTCCAAATCTGCACCAGGTAAAGACGACACCAAATCTATAACTGAGGACTCCACATGAGAAACAACATTGAGCAAATCCTCAAAATGCTCCCTCCACCTCTCCAATTTCTTCTCCACTGTAAACAGCTTGGTCACTCCATCCTTTGCCAGCACAGCAGAACTACTGTGGAGAGCCTGACTACTACGTAGTACCTTCAAATTTCTTAAGAGAGATCCACCCATTCCAGCTCTCAAACACTCCTCATATCTTTCTCCTAGCTCCTGTGCTTGCTCCCTCCACCACTTCTCCTTCGCCTCTGTAACTTTCTTTTTTGACAATGCCTTAAGTCTCAAATACTCCACTTTTAACTCTACCTTCCCAGGATCATTCATCCACCTAACCCAGGCCTTTCTCTTCAGCTCTGAAATTCTGCAAACTTCACTTGTCACCCAATCACCAATGTTGCGTACCTCCTGAACAGGCAATACAACCTTAAACTCCATCCATGACACCTCCAACTCCTCAAACTTACATTTTTCAAAAACACTCCTCACACATTTCTCATATTCCTCACACTCATTCTTTGAAAGAGACTTAATATTCTTCACATAACGATGTGGAACAACTTTTTTCTTTTTTCTCATCACTTTAAACTTCACCCTCACTTTGGCAACCACAAGCCTATGATCTGACTGTAAATAAGTCCCCCTGAAAACTCTTGAATCCAATATGCTAGACCGAAACTTCCGATTTACAAGAATAAAATCCATCATATGTCCAACCCCCGATGTATTTCCTGGATGAAACCAAGTAAACTTATGACAATCTCTGTGCATGAATAAGGTATTAGTGACTAGCAAATTATTAACTGAACAAAAATCCAATAACTTCAAACCATTCTCATTGACTTCTGGAATTCCATGACTACCAACCACCCCTTTCCAAACATTCACATCATTTCCCACTCTAGCATTAAAATCCCCCATGACTAACAACATATCACCAGAAGCCACACCCCGAACACTTTCCTGCAAATCCATATAGAAACTATTAGTCTCATCTGCATTACTGGGGTCATTCGTTGGTGCATACATAGCTACAATAGTCACATAACCAGCTGCACATCTCAATCGCACTGACAAAAGCCTGTCAGATACAGGGACAAAATTAGAGCCGGCTAGCTTCCAGGCTGGAATTGCTGTCTCCTTAACACAATCGCAACCCCACTTCTTCTACAATTCACTTCACTCTTCTCTATACCAGCATAAATAATTACATGCTCATTAATCTCTGTCACCCCATGACCAGGCCACCTCACTTCAGACAAAGCTAAAACCTCAATCTGCTTTTCATCCATAGATCTTAACACATCCCGCAGCCTGCTATTCTGCTTAGTTGGTCTACCCAAAGATCGAACATTCCAACACCCAAGTCGCACACAAGACTTGGGAGACAAAAAGGTACACAAGACTTGGGAGACAAAAAGGTACAACGGAGTCGTCCAGCATTACTGTTCCAGTAATGCTGGACGACTCCGTTGCAACCGAGCATGCTGGCCGTGCTGGTCGTTCTGTACGTATACATGTATATATACATGTACATGTATAATCATTATTCTTAGTTATTATATTTAAATCATGCTGCATGTATATATGTACATGTACATATATATACATGTATATAATCATCAGTTCAATGTATTACTATAAGCTATACATGTATATACATGTACATATACATGTACATGTATATACATGTACATGTACATATACATGTATGTATGTGTATGTACAAAGTACATGTATATATATGTATACATGTACATATGTGTATCTTTAGCTATTGCTATTCATTAGTGTGTATGCCAACTGTAGATTAAAAGACATTAAGTAAAGAATGTGTTGAGTGTATGAGAATTCATTAGTTTCGTGCTTCATGATCATCTGTACATTCTGAATGACAATCACATGTACATGTACATGTACATGCATGTATATAATCTACTTCTTTTGGTAATACTCATGTACGAACTGTACGATCCATGTGATTTTTAGGTGATTCATGGATTTGATTGGTCAGTTAGACAATGTAGGCAGTATTATTATTCAAAAGTATGATATGATTCATTAAGCACGATATGTAATAAATAAATAAAGTCTGTTCCTCTGAGGGAAACTAAATATACATGTATGTCTATACTCTATACATGTATGTCTATACTCTATACATGTATGTCTATACTGTATACATGTATGTCTATACATGTATATTCTCTAATCAAATGTCATTGATGTTTACCTAGATAAATCTACATGTATCTCGTTAGAAGTATATAGGCAACAGTGTTTATACATACCTGCATGCACCATTTTCCTTTTCTTTTTTGTGTATGTAAAGTTTCAATCCATTGCTTCATTATTGAGTTACAGTATAATCATGTATTAACCTTATGACATTAAACTATACACTACAGTACATATAAAGTCATCACATCCTAACTTTGAGGTAACAGACTTAATAACTAATAATAACTAACAAGTAGAATACATGTATCTAGTCGAAAACATTAGTTTTGTTTATACACAAGCATATTAAACAATTTTAAATAAACTATTTTGGGTATGCTTCGTGTAACCCTAGAGCCTTTAATTGGAGTATATATGGTACTATTCAAGGGAGTATATAATTAGGGGTGTGGTTTCTATATTGTATAATTAAATATTTAGTATAGTACCATATATGTTCTAATTACTCGATCATGCTAAGATACATGAAATCTATTCGTAAACTCTAATTTAATGATAGTTTTGTTTATACAAAAAAAATATCAAACAATGTAACCCTATAGAACCTTTAATTGGAGTATATATGGTACAATTCATGCATGTAACCATAGAGCCTTTAATTGGAGTATATATGGTACTATGTTCTAATTACTTCATAGTAAAGAAACAAGATCGAGTCTATTTTTTTACTTATTTTGGTAATAATATTTGTTATGACTGTTGTTTCCATAATTATTGGTAATTACATAGTATATGTTATACACCACAGAATATAAACAAATAATTAATTATACATGTAGCTTTAATTATATATAATTAATAATGTTATGATTGAGTTAGAACATAATGCATCCTGATCATTGCTCATATGACACACCATTGACCTAAAGAGCTTCTTATTTGGCACTGCACACTCATATTGTACACGATTGCCCCAAAGAGCTTCTTATTTGGCACTGCACAGTTATCTCTTTGGGCTAGATGGTGCTATTAATTATGATTATATTATCACTAACAGCATTAACTGTTTGTTAATTGGCTCAAGATGTATTCCCAATGGTGCACATACTAACCATTGTTGAACCAATTTGGCCCAAGCTTCAAAACATATCAAAAACTATGATCTTGATATAACCCTAACAATACCCATACACATACTATATAAGTTTTATACCATACCATACTATACTAAAGTCTGTTCACATTCACGATGTCCTCAAAATTAGGACGTGATGACTTGATATGTAATATAGTGTATAGTTTAATGTCATAATTAATACATGATTATACTGTAACTCAATAATGAAGTAATGGATTGAGATTTGACATACACAAAAAAGAACGGGAAGGACTATTATATGAAAATTGATATGTAATATAGTGTATAGTTTAATGTCATAATTAATACATGATTATACTGTAACTCAATAATGAAGTAATGGATTGAGATTTGACAACACAAAAAAGAACGGGAAGGACTATTATATGAAAATGGTGCAGGTACAAAGATTATTGGTCATTCTAAACAAAAGTTATGAACATTTTTCTGAGGACAAGGTGAACACGAATGACCTTTATATATATAATTGAAGTTATTGCTAATCATGTGACCTGTGGCCAATCAGAGTGCAGATAATGCGTCACATGATTGAACATTAAATCACTTATTGCACACTTTGCTCACCTCTACTAACGAAGCAGCTCCAACAACAGTGGTAGTTTACCAGATCATCAATAAATCACTTAGAACACACTTGACAGTGCATTGTATGTTTCATTGTAGCACTTGGGCAATCAGTAAAGGTTGAGTTTACATAACGCACTCGCCTTCGGCTCGTGCATTATGTAACTCAACCTTTATTGACCCGCCCTCGTGCTACATTAAAACACGTAATCACTGTAAAGTGTGTTATAACTATTACTTATCTGTTAATAAGCTGATGAATAAACAGTTAATTAATAACCTCATTCTTGTGTTCATTCTTCTACTTTACTTGGATTAATTAAATTATCCATTTGTTCATTGATTATGTCCTTATAAGAGCACTTTTGGGATGCGTATAATGTATGTATGTGCATGTATGTGTGTACTGTATGTATGTATGTATGTATGTATGTATGTATGTATGTATGTATGTATGTATGTATGTATGTATGTATGTATGTATGTATGTATGTGTGTATGTATGTATGTATGTATGTGTATGTGTGTACTGTGCATATAAACTACAATATGTACATATGTACATATGTATGTATGTACGTGTGTTTGTATGTATGTATGTGCATATGTTTGTATGTATGTACATGTATGTATATATATATATGTACATGTATGTACATGTATGTACATGTATGTACATTGTATGTATGTATGTATGTATGTATGTAGTTATGTATGTAGTTATGTACATTGGTATCGGATCGGATTGGCTATGAATGGTAACCTTACTATATGTATATAAACCTGTCTGACATAATGTTATTTAACAATGACTCTTTTAATTATAGGGATCTCCCCCTGGATCTCCTTTGCTTGAAAGATCACCTCCTCCTCCTCCTCCTCCCCCTCCTTCTCCTCCTCCTCATATTCGTAACACAGAGAATCAAATACCACATGATACTAACAGGTACATTGGATTTGACTCAATCACAAAACCGGTTTATAAATTTAATTTTCTGTTCATAAATACCAATTCATGTACATGTACAGTAGTACATGTACATGTATATATGTACATACATGTACATGTGTACAAGTTCAAGTGTCCTTCATAGTATGTACTGTATATGCATATGTATATACTCGTACATGTACATGTACATATTATATCCAAATAATGGTGTGCTGTACATGTAGTCATGTACATTGTACATGTACCATGTGTCCAGATATACATCTACATGTACCATGTGTCCAGATATACATCTACATGTACATACATGTATATGTACCATGTGTCCAGATATACGTGTACATGTTGGTGTCTTTCTTTCTTTCTTTCTTTCTTTCTTTCTTTCTACATCTCTGATAACATCATGTATTAATGGGTGTGTTGTACATGTTATCATGTACATGTATAGAAACATGCATGTACCTGACAATCACCATGTATTTACATTACAATTACGCTAACCCAAATCATGGGTGTGATGTATATATACATGTAAATGCATATTTACATGTATATACATGGATATTTACATGTACATGATATTCATGGCGTACAAGTACATTTGTACATATATGAATCTTATTTACATGTACATGTATATTATATACATGCATATTTACATGTACATAATACTCATGGGTGTAACTGCACAAGTACATATATGAATCTTAATTTACATGTACATGTATATACATGCATATTTACATGTACATGTACTTGTATATACATACATATTTACATGTACGTGATACTCATGGGCGTAAGTGCACAAGTACATATATAAATCTCATTTACGTTTATGGTAATGTGTACGTGTTCATGATAGGTTTCTCATGTAGTATATATAGGTGTATGTGGGCGTCATTGTAGAGTATAAGTATGTTATTATAACCAAACAGCGTACATGTACATGTAATATGTACATGTACATGTATTATGTACATATGCAGACACACCCTACTCTCGGCCAATATATTTTCTTGCTGAGAAGCTAATAAAACACACCATTATAGTTTTGTGACAAATAATTAATTATATAGCTAGTGTACTCATTTTTTTATTGCTCAAAATTGTGATCTTATTTCATCCTATGCTAGCATATACATGTAGATTTAATACATTCACCTGTTTCCATGGCAACTTAACTTTGGATCCCCTGTTAACATGTACAAATATACATGTACATGAGTAAACAAACCTTAACTACATGTACATGTTTCCGTGACAACAAGTATGTATTATGTTGGTATTCTATTTTATAGATTGTTAGATGTGACTTTGCCATCTTCCTCTCTTCCTCTTCCTCCTCCTCGCTACTCTCTTGATTATGAGTCAGGAGAAGTTCTCTCCCAACTACCTTATGAATATAGTTCATTCATCGATCTTCCTCCATCTGCATTTGGTAAGAAAACCACACCTACTTTAAATTAGCCTTAAGAATGCTACATAAGTAAAATTCTACTTTGTAAAGAGTTTGAGAAAGTATTTAATTTAGGTGTACATGTACATGTCTACCTAGTGTACATGTCTACTACATGTACATGTACATGCCTACCACATGTACAATGTCTACTACATGTACATGTGTACATGTCTACCTCATGTAGATGTCTACTACATGTACATATCTACCTCATGTACATATCTACTACATGTACACGTCTACCTCATGTACATGTCTAATATGTGTACATGTACATGTCTACTTTGTGTACATGTACACGAGGTAGACATGGGATTATATTTCAGTAAAATAGACCGCGTGCGCATTCTATAACTGATATATAGCCACCCACTTCAATTCAAACACTCGCCTTGCTAATTTCCAGCAACTAACGAAGGATAATGTTGATATACATTGTGTATATGTCTTTCTTAGAAGTTCTTCTATACATGCAAACAAGTTAGAAGTCTGTACTGTTAAAAATATGGAAGTATGAAGCTTAGCCAGAGTGTGGGCATTGCCCTGGACATTTCATACACTCTCCTCTGTGTTCTTCTGCAACCAACGAAGCATGAATTTCACATCTGTAACTTTCTTAACACTTCAACTCACCAGTAAAAGAAATTACAATCTTGAATCTTGTAAAATGCAAGAGTTATCGAGCTAAGAGCAGTTGTTTCTGTAATGCCCCGCCCACACAATTTTCTAATTTACGTATGCGCTATACTATTACCTTGGTTACTGCATCTGCGAAACTGGGAAGTTATAAGCCGGTCTATAACTTCCAGTACGCCAAATATAACACATAGCAACAACATAGTAACAGTCCTATATGTACTATAGTTTTCCTAATTCTCTCATACCTGCATATCATAATAACCCTCCATTATTCTACATAAGTCTTATGCAATCAATTTTGCATCTAATATGACGTCATAACTGACTACATTTGTAAACTGAAAATCCAATAATAGCCAAATAGTGAGTTTGAAGGTAAACGTTTGTTCAAGACCACAAGCGTGGTTTTCCAAATTTGGTCACATATATATATACATATACATAATTATATATATATTGGCCAAATAGTGAGTCTTAAATACACACAAACATACAAACATACATTTGATCTCTAGTCACTAGACCAGTAGACATGTTAATAATATGTATAAGCAATGTGTTTTCATGCTCCAATGTTTATAATCAATTATTAAAAACAAGATATATATTATATACACAGTGAAAACAGTATCCCTATCATTGCTCAATAACTGGCTTTGTTTGAAACCCCATAACACAATAATTATTATTATATAGTTTATCAATCAAATTTTAATTAAACAATAAATCTAAAATCCAGAGTCAAAGGTGCTCCAACATTTCCCCTCTGAAGAGCCACCAATACTCGTATGAGTAAGCAACTGAATTTGGCTTAGAAGTACGAAACTGAATTCGTTGGCCCAACTCTTTAAAAGGTGATTGCCTCCTTTTCCTATAGTTAGCTGTTTTTTTCCATTCTTCTTAATTTAATAGTTCTTGTATAAATTTTGTAATGTATTTTAGTTGCAACAGCTAGTAATTGCAGTTTGCACAAGCTGACACTTCCTGCTGGTCTGTTGTATCTCGAGGCTCGAGTGTGTTCATTTATGCACTACGCTCATTAATTGACCGAGCTCCTCAAATGACATACATGTAACTTCCTTAACTATGTATACAACACGTATGCGACAAGGAATATAGTTTGAACCCCAGTGGGGAAGCAATCGTGGTGATGACCCTGCAGGCCATAGTAATGATGTAAAACTAGTGATGCCACCACATCAAAGAATGATGAATCATTTATGAAAGAGTAGAAACAAGTACCATACTTATGTAAGGTTATATGGAAGTGGTTTCTCTAGTTAGTTAAAGATTACAATGTAGACCTTGTAATTTAGTCAGTGTTCTCACTAGGATTTTGCAATAAGGGGGCACACGAAAGTGACAAAGTAATTATTACGTCATAGTTAATTAATTAATCTTGTATGAATGTCAGTTGAAGGTCCACGTGTTACAATGTGACCTTACCCTGCTCTTAGGAAATGGGTAATAGGTGAATGTGTGTATGGAAATACTTTGAATTTATATTTTTGTGTGTTATCATTTTAAAATAGTATTAATATTCAAAATCAATTGGGTGTTTTTATGACTGATAGAGGGGGACATTTGCACTATAGGGGGGTACTGTACCCCTCTAAAACAACATAGAGAGAACACTGAATTATTTAGTTAGACTTGCATGTAGATGCAAGACTGACTGCATAAGGCCAATCGAAGCTAGGTATTATTATGACTTAGAGATGTAAGGTACATTGACTGCATGTAAGCTTTATATGGAAGGTGTATTATGTTATAGTTAGCCTTAGATGTATGATTGACTGGATAAGGTTTATGGAAGCTAGGTATTAATTATTACGATATAGATGCAAGATTGACTGCATGAAAATTATTATCATATAGTTAGACTTATGTAGATGTAAGATTGACTGCATAAGGCTTATGGAAGCTAGGTGTTAATTTTTATGATATAGTTAGACTTAGATGTGAGATTGACTGCATGAAAATTATTATCATATAGTTAGACTTATGTAGATGTAAGATTGACTGCATAAGGCTTATGGAAGCTAGGTGTTAATTTTTATGATATAGTTAGACTTAGATGTGAGATTGACTGCATAAGGCTTATGGAAGCGAGGTGTTAATTATTACGATATAGTTAGACTTTGATGCAAGATTGACTGCATGAAAATTATTATCATATAGTTAGACTTATGTAGATGTAACATTGACTGCATAAGGCTTATGGAAGCTAGGTATTAATTTTTATGAGACTTAGATGCAAGATTGACTGCATAAGGCTTATGGAACATGTTATTATACAATTAGACTCAAGATCTAAGAATGTAAGCATGAGGCTAATAGAATTAAGGTTTTATAGTTAGACTTAGAGACTCCATAATTAAGGCTTATGAAAGGTGTTAATTATTATTATATAACATGTAAGGTTGGCTTCATAAGGCTTATTATGAGTATAATATACATGTACATGTACGTGTACATGTACTTACATGTACATGTACATGCATGTAACTTAAAAGAACACTAATTTGTCTGGAAGATGACTGATCTATTAACACTCCTACATTATAATTGAGTATAGCTATAAGAAGATGTACATGTCATTACTAAAAATTGAAATTCATTAGATCCTTTTTCCTTATATGGACATTAGGATGAAGTCATGTGTGTTACCGCCTACTCTTTTAATTAGAATTTGTTTAAACACACAGGATGCACTGCGTAGTTTTCGTATAAATGTATTATAATACATGTACAACATGTACATGTACATGTACTTAATATGTGTCCATGTACTTGTATAATACATGTACACGTTTACTTGATATAATACATGTACATGTACATGTGTGTTCATGTACTTGTATAATATATGTACACGTTTACTTGATATAATACATGTACATGTACATGTGTGTTCATGTACTTGTATAATATATGTACACGTTTACTTGATATAATACATGTACATGTACATGTGTGTTCATGTACTTGTATAATATATGTACACGTTTACTTGATATAATACATGTACATGTGTGTTCATGTACTTGTATAATACATGTACACGTGTACTTGATATAATATATGTACATGTACATGTGTGTTCATGTACGTACTTGTATAATACATGTACACATTTACTTGATATAATACATGTACATGTGTGTTCATGTACATGTGTGTTCATGTACTTGTATAATACATGTACACATTTACTTGATATAATATATGTACATGTACATGTGTGTTCATGTACTTGTATAATACATGTACACATTTACTTGATATAATACATGTACATGTGTGTTCATGTACATGTGTGTTCATGTACTTGTATAATACATGTACACATTTACTTGATATAATATATGTACATGTACATGTGTGTTCATGTACTTGTATAATACATGTACACATTTACTTGATATAATACATGTACATGTGTGTTCATGTACATGTGTGTTCATGTACTTGTATAATACATGTACACATTTACTTGATATAATATATGTACATGTACATGTGTGTTCATGTACTTGTATAATACATGTACACGTTTACTTGATATAATACATGTACATGTACATATGTATGTGCTTATTTTCTAAGCCATGGTGGATGCTTATTTTCTAAGCCATGGTGGCTGATTGTTATTTTTCTATGCTTGTTTGTTTATTAATTGTTTCTAAGCCTTTTGCTAGCATGCTAGGCACATGACTTTTCATGTACCTATGTACATGTACATGTATGTATAATAGGTACATACATGTATACTTGTACATAATGCTATATCGTATGTACATGTACTTGTATAATATATGTACATATAGTCATGTACATGTACATGTACTTGTATAATCCCTGTACATATAGTCATGTACATGTACTTGTATAATATATGTACATATAGTCATGTACATGTACATGTACATGTATAATCCCTGTACATTAGTCATGTACATGTACTGCACATGCATGTATTAATGAGATAGGGAGTTTCAAATATCCATTATCACAGTTCATAAACAATGAATGTAAATATGGCTGCTATAAACAGAAGCCTTGATATTCTCCCTACATAGATATAATTTATAATCTTTGTATGTTTGGAATGCCTTAACTTAGATGTTGATGGACCAAGTATTTTGGTTTTACTCTATTAACAGTGATTAATAATCTAATCAAATTGACCATTATTGGTGTTTGGTATGTCCTGTTTGTCTTGTTGTATTATCAATGAACAAATGTGTGTAATTATATATGTAAGTTGTAATGAATAAGTATACATCATAGCTATGTATTGTTTCTATCTATGTATTGTTTCTATCTATCTATATATCTATAATTATATCTATCTATCTATCTATATCTATCTATATATCAATCAACTGTCTATCTATCTATCTGTCTATCTATCTCTGTCTATATGCTTGGCTATCAGTCCACCACAATTGTGAATTGTGTGTGTGTGTGTGTGTGTATGTTTGTATATACACTACATATAGTGACAACCAGGAAGTACATGTATAAATATACTCTATTTCACTAAGATATCACATACATACATACATACAGCATAGTGAGTATGTATATATAAGTACATGTCTATGTTTGTATGAGTTTTCATAGCATGGTCTAGTATCAACACACTTCGGTCATAGCTAAGTAGCTTGGAATATCGTGTTGTAATATGACATTCAGCATTATGTTAGTATTGTGTGACTGAATTAGGTGTCTTGTTGTTTTCAAGACAGCGTATTGCCTGATAGACAATAAAAAGTTCATAACTCTACAGTTTTAATATTGAAATCTTAAACTGTGAACAACATCATAACAGCTAGAAATATAATAATTGTAATATTAATACTCAGGTGTATATTCACACAGAATTGTGTAATTTGTATATATATATATATATATACTGTTATTTGAGGCACTTGCCAGTGGGCAAAATATTTGGTGTTAATGTTTCAAAATCATTCAGTGATTAATTTCAGTGGTAATATTATACTTGTATATATAATCAACTCTTTCTTAATCAATTATTTGATATTTTCTGATCATTTTGTATCTTGTTTCATACATTAGGTCTCTTGGAATGGGAAGATGATCACGAATTAGCTACCGTGCTAGCAACTTCTCAACAAGAATATCTAGACAAATTAAAACACAGCTCGAGTTCTCGTGGGGCTGAGAGCCTCTGAGACTAATACTGCATGCATGTAGTGTAATATAGTTTTAACAATCATTGATTTTGCAGGAACTATATGAACATACATATAATATATAAATTTGAGTGTCAAATATTTGTATGACTTTGAATTTTAATTTAATAGATTGTTTACGGTATGTCTCGTTACACGTTACTATGGTAACTAGCATGTTTTAGCTTGGTGCTTAGCAACATAATTAATGTTGTGAAAAGCATGCAACAAGAAGTTTTGTATGACTCATTTCCAATCTGTTTGATGAACGATCAGAACCATTCTAAGCGATTGGAAGTTACCAGTATAACAGACAAAGGATATTTTTGTTTATTGTAAGTGTTTGCTGAGTGTGTTTGTGTGTATATTGTATATCTGTTGTTGATGCTGTGCAGTGCAGTTTCCAGCCCTGCAACAACACAGATATAAAATCGATCCACTGTTGTAAGTATGCTTGCTATGTACACCAGTCAACCTATCTCTAGGACTAAATCGTTTAATGGAACTGCTCTGTTTTCTTCCAACGGAGTTGTAGCAATCAAAAAAGAAGCTCAAGTGACAGATAATATACAGCCCTTTCTTCCTCTCGCATACACAATGACCCACGGACAGAACTCTAAAACTTCAACTACATCTGTTACACTTCCTCCTCTATCTAAGGGAGTTCCTGAAAGAAGGATAAATGCAGCAACTGGAGAGCAAACTCGTGGCAATCATCCTCAACAAAATCAATCAACATTGCCTCGTCTCACTGAAGTACAAGTTCAACCACTTCTGAACACGAAGGAGCATGTTGAAACTCAACAGAATGGTCCTACTACATCAACAGTAGTCGATCCGCTCCCTTTAGTGACCCAGGGACCTATGGGTGCCTCTACACCTACATCCACAACGGAGACAGAGAGCACAAGTCAAAAGCAACGCTATTTATCACCCGAGCAAGCTTTGAAACTATACGGATCTAAACTGACAGAGTTTGAGCAGCAAGAAGTACACAATTTTTCTCAAATATATTTTGTAGGCCAACATGCCAAAAAGAGATCTGCGGTTATCGGAGGTCCTCAAAATGGTGGTTATGATGATGAAGCAGGTACTTACCTTGTATCGGCACATGATCATGTACTATATCGTTACGAAGTATTGAAGGTTTTAGGTAAAGGGAGTTTTGGGCAAGTATTGAAAGCATACGATCACAAAACTCAGACTCATATTGCTTTGAAAGTTGTCAGAAATGAGAAACGTTTTCACCGACAAGCTCAAGAAGAGGTTAAAATACTCGAACATCTCAGACGCCAGGACAAAGATAATACACATAATATCATCCATATGACCGACCATTTTGTGTTCAGAAATCATGTATGTATAACGTTCGAATTACTAAGTATGAACTTATACGAGTTAATCAAGAAAAACAAGTTTCAGGGCTTTAGTTTAGCCCTGGTACGAAAGTTTGCTCACTCCATTCTGCAATGCTTGGACTCTTTATTCAGAAATCGGATTATTCACTGTGATTTAAAACCAGAAAATATATTATTGAAACAACCAGGGCGGAGTGGTATAAAAGTGATTGATTTTGGATCGAGTTGTTATGAATACCAAAGAGTATATACATACATACAAAGTCGTTTCTATCGAGCACCTGAAGTCATTCTCGGAGGTAAATATGGAATGGCTATCGATATGTGGAGTTTTGGGTGCATATTAGCAGAACTATTGACGGGTTATCCATTATTTCCAGGAGAGGATGAAAGTGATCAATTAGCATGTATGATGGAAGTACTGGACATGCCCAGTCAGAAGTTGTTGGACAGTAGTAAACGTGCACGAACATTTTTTAGTTCGAAAGGTCACCCTCGTTATTGTTCTCTCACAGCAAATCCCGATGGTACATCCTCTTATGGAGGTGGAAGATCACGCAGGGGTAAATTCCGAGGACCACCAGGTACTAAAGAGTTAAGTAGAGCCCTGAAGGGCTGTGATGATCCTTTGTTCCTTGACTTTTTACTTCGGTGTTTTGAATGGGATCCAACTGTACGATTGAACCCACCACAAGCTCTACGGCATGCATGGTTACGTCGAAAATTACCACGAGCCCCAATGGTGTCTGATAGCCAAAGTTTAAGCCAAGGTCACCAACCGCCTCAACATGGCTCTTCATTGCTCGGAGGAACAACAGTAATGACTCGATTACCACCTTCAGGAGCATCAAATAAATCTTCTTCCTCTGGAGTGCAGCCGAAACAAAGACAACTTCCTGAGCCACCAAGTCAAGTACATACAGCACATATGAATGGTAAACTTCCACATACAAGCTCACATACTAAACTTACACAATCAGATCAGTATTCTGCCAGAACAATTCTCCCAAAAATAGGTAGATAGTAATGTATTATTATGTGTGTGAATGTCATTGTCTTGTCACATCTTCCTAGTGCTGTGCTTAAACATATAATTTTCTCGTAAAGTGTATATGTAACTGTGTACGATATAATTAGTCATGTCATGTGTATTTTTAGCAGATTATAATTTTATTTTATTTTATTTTATTTCACTCATTTAATTAAGAGATATATGGTATTGTTCCATCTCTCCTCAGTCCAGTCTATATGATGTACAAAAAATATAATTTATTATTTTTTCATTTCCAGATAATTAGAAATTATTTTTCCTGTATTATTTTGTTAGAAAAAAAATGTAATCTTGTGTTGTCATGGTAATAATTATGTATATTTCTTTTGAGAATGACAAATTAAATATTAACAGTCGTTTTTGAGGGCTTTTACTAAAATTACCCACAAACTGATCTTGATATTATCATTACAATTTTCAAATAGAAAGGTAGGATGGATAATGGAGTAATTCCCACGGCCATCTTTAGTATGTACATCTAAAAATGTCACTTAACAGTTTTCTCGGTCATCACTTCATAATAAGGATAGTATAGTAGCTATATTATCCATTCAAATTAGTATAATACTTATACACACCACAGAACACAATAATTTCATGCTTGAGTAAGAACAAAACATCCTGATATAACCCTAACAATGTCAGGACTCCTAACATACTTCTGATACCATAATTATGATAATGTAACATAATTTCGTGACTTCTTATATGAATCATAAAATCAATTACCATAACATGTCATGCAAAATTAATTTGCCATGAGAATGATTAGCTCAGTTTCGCACTAAGTCAACTAGGTTACAAGTATTTACAAAAACGTTTCATTAATACCTAATCTTAATTATATTTAGGCACTTACTTACAATTACTACTTGTACTGAATATAAAAAGATATTTACTCTTCACAATCTTAATAGTACTAAGGTATATCAAACATACTTATTACTTTGTAAACACTCTCTTAGTATTACTTGTATCAAATATTTGGTCTTTATTATTAGGCAATCTTAATGGTATATCAAACATATCTATTACACTCTCTTACATAGTACAACTATTAGTTGTGCCAAATATAAAAGGTGCTACCGAATTACACTAAGATAATTAAATATAAATATTGCTTATACCATATATAAAACATTATTTGTTCTATACTGGTCAAATCCTTATTACGTTAAAGGAGTTGCTTCACATTAAAGTTCCTATTATGACTATAAATGTATCACCACTTACTAATAAACGCATACAAGGAAAGCATTCGTGTCTAATCTAAGTAGTTGGCAAAGCCCGTCCCAATATTTATGACATGATGCTATATTAAGAGCAAAACGTGTGGTCTCTGAAATGAATAAGGACAGCAAGGTAGGTGGAAGAGCTCCCTCTAGTAAAAGACCAAAGAATAAAAGATATCTGCGACCATTTTAAGCAGGGACGATACAGTCTTAATAAGTACCTATTAAGAACCAAACCGGTCTTTATGAATATTATTTATTTATAATATCTAATTCTTTATTGAAATTTCACTTCTTTTTTCTTGTTTCGCTTTTGTTTAGTTAATGATTTTGTGGGACAATATTCTTGCAAGGCAGTGTCTTGTATGTTTTGAAGCACGGGCCATATTGGCTCAATGGTTAGTGTGTGTGAGCCAATTAACAAACACTTAATGCTGTTAGTGATAATATAATCATAATTAACTGGCCCAAATGAGAGAAGAAAGTTCTTTGGTGCACCATGAGCTTATAAAATGGTGCACCATATGAGCTAATACAAAACACTATTTGCGAGGCTTGATTGATGCCAGATTGATTTCACGGGAGTTGATTTCTCATCAGTTGATCTCACGAAAGATGAGACTTCACTCTACCAATTCATATCATCATGATTATAATTATTATTATCATTGCTACACAATATAGGTTCTGAAAATTCACCAGAGGAAATTCCTTAAGTGAATTTATGAAGGCGGATTTTAGAGGTAAATAACGTATATTGAATCGAAAAAATTATTTTCAACAAAATTGGAGGGAAGATTATTTGGAATGGTGAATGTTTAGTACCTAGCTATATAGTATATCCTTTGGTATTCTGTTATTACAACAAGGGGTGCACATTTAATTATTAATGACAGTAGTGGTGCTACTGACATATACATCCCACTATAGCTGATCTACACACTGTGTGTGTATTACACTTCTATTTCACACGATGACAAGCTAAACTATTTCACAGGAGCCTATACAATACCAGGATGTTGGTCAGGATCAGTGAGCATAATTATGAGGCTCATAAAATAACAGCAGTATTATGTATGTATGTATGTATGTATGTATGTATGTATGTATGTATGTATGTATGTATGTACAAATGTATGTATGTATGTATGTATGTATGTATGTATGTATGTATGTATGTATGTATGTATGTATGTACAAATGTATGTATGTATGTATGTATGTATGTATGTATGTATGTATGTATGTATGTATGTGTTGTATGTATGTATGTATGTATGTATGTATGTATGTATGTATGTATGTATGTGTTGTATGTACATGTATGTATATATGTATACAACTTAATTCTGATTTTGTATGTATGCATGTACATATATGTACATGTATGTATGTGTGGTTATTACTCTAAATATTTATCTACTACAGAAGGTTCATATTACAATCGGGAAATCAATCATAACAACACACATTCCAAGCTGCTTTGGTCAGTTAAAAAAAGACTATAATATAATAATTATAAGAAGTGGAGGAGTGAATTCATATGAATGCAACCTATTGTATGTACACAAAGAATTATAGGGATGGTAAGGAAGTAATCAATACACCACTGAATATAGTAATATATTGCAATTTTGGTTACTGGGCTAAATTTAAATTGGCTCAACAATTCATTAGTATTTGCGCCAACAGTGGTTAGTATTTGCACCAACACCTTGAGCTGGTTACCAAAGATGTACCAATAATTACTCCTCATGTTAGTAGGCCTGCTATGGGCTCTCTAACCTGGGGTCCCAGGGCAAATTGTCCTTCACCTCCTCTTTGGGGATGTGTACGCTGGCCGTGAATACAAACAGTCCAGTTCAAAATAAGAAGTTGATTCTTTGGGCCAATTGTGCAGTATGCCAGGTGTATCTGTACCATATGAGCTTATCAATACTAGTGATGTACCCATAAAATAGTTTATTGATATTCACATAAACTGATAATTATTTTAGATACGTACCGATAACTGATACCGATCCGATATTATATCTACCTTCTGGTTTCTGATTCTTTCAATGAAAAAGATCATTTCTCAATAATTATGAGTATCATAAAAGCAATTAATGATGCTATAATCACAAGTACACTTTTTACAGTATCACTTACATCGTTCAGACATAACTGATACCAATACTAAAAATAATGAGCAATACCAGAAGCCCATAAGAAGATATGGGCTCCTGCCGATAACGATTACTGATTCGATTATTGGTGCATCCCTAATCAAAACAGCTGACCACAATGGGATATAAGATGCTATGTTATGTATGTAATAATGAAGTAATGGATTGAAATATTATATACACAAAAAAAGAACGAGAAGGATAATTATATGAAAATGGTGCAGGTAAAAAGATCATTTGGTCATTCCAAACTAAAGTTATGAACATTTTTATGAAGCAAGATCATTGTGACCTCCCTCAACACACACATTCCAGGTATTCAATAGACACCATACACACTACAAAACATGAAATGTTATTAGCATTCTTGAGATTCCAAAAATACTTGTTGATTGCTCATGCAGTCACATTTACTAGATTACATTCAGTATCACCAATACGACTTATACATGTACAGTATATGTCTCACCATACATTACCTTAGTTCTACTGTCAGTACAGTACAGTCATTACTGTCTCACTACTGTGGTGTTAAATTGACAAGTATATCAAAACTACTGTTGAACTACTGTAGTGTGGAAATGAAACTATTGAGTAATTACTGTACTGTATGGTGACTTTGTATTGACATACTGTATGTATGTCATTTGGGAAAGTCTGTACTATCATCTTCAACAGCTGGTATTAGGAACTAATTCTAAAATTATTTAATGATCACTGGGAAACATCGTCTGTGTTATTCCACACAGAAGATACATATACATGTATTTGTACATGTATAGAAGATAGACATACATTATATAGACCATCATGGGAAATGCTTCTAGAACATCTGATGAACCTTTCAGTATCCAGTGCTCACCACTGGACAGTTAGTATACAGTTAGTATACAGTTAGTATACAGTTAGTATACTGTGAGTATACAGTTAGTATACTGAGAGTATACAGTGAGTATACAGTTAGTGTACAGGGAGTATACAGTTAGTATATTGTTAGTATACAGTTAGTATATAGTTAGTATACAGTTAGTATATAGTTAGTATACAGTTAGTATACACTTAGTGTACAGGGAGTATACAGTTAGTATATAGTTAGTATAATAGAGTAATTTTATTGAGCCTTAATAACACGGTAGAGTTTTTTAAATTATCAATAACAATAATAAAATTATTATTAATAAAAACTGAACGTTTCGACCCGAAGGTCTTCTTCAGCAGTATACAAAAACAAAACCAAATAGCCTATTTATATACGGACAGATAACAAGTGATGACATCATGACAGTACAAAGAGTGAGAACAATGATGGTACAGGAATACAAAGGTAGTACAGAGGTTTGACAATGATGGTACAAGAAAAGTAAACTATGACATGAAGGTTTAGATTAAGTCTGTGATGGTAGAATAGAGTCCCAAGACGGATTAATGTGTACTCCAGGGTCTGTATTGATGGTGTCAGAAGTACTTTTTATTAAGATAGCTTCTCTGATCTTTCTTCTTCTCCAATTTTCTTCAACTGCTAAAACTTCACACTTGTCCCATAGAATACTGTGACCTGTAGAATATTCTACCATCACAGACTTAATCTAAACCTTCATGTCATAGTTTACTTTTCTTGTACCATCATTGTCAAACCTCTGTAGTACCTTTGTATTCCTGTACCATCATTGTTCTCACTCTTTGTACTGTCATGATGTCATCACTTGTTATCTGTCCGTATATAAATAGGCTATTTGGTTTTGTTTTTGTATACTGCTGAAGAAGACCTTCGGGTCGAAACGTTCAGTTTTTATTAATAATAATTTTATTATTGTTATTGATAATTTAAAAAAACTCTACCGTGTTATTAAGGCTCAATAAAATTACTCTATTATATATTACAACATGGTAATGAATATCTATAACATTATATAGTTAGTATACAGTTAGTATATAGTTAGTATACAGTTAGTATATAGTTAGTATACAGTTAGTATACACTTAGTGTACAGGGAGTATACAGTTAGTATATAGTTAGTATACAGTTAGTATACAGTTAGTATATAGTTAGTATACAGTTAGTATACACTTAGTGTACAGGGAGTATACAGTTAGTATATAGTTAGTATAGTATAAAGTTAGTATCAGGTATAAAGGCACCACATATTTCCAACCCTGATTCAGACACTATAGCAAAGCACTTGTATATATTTATAACAGGTATGGAGCCAGTACATTAGTACTTATACTAAAGTACAATAAGTACTTGTACTTGTACTTGTATTAAGTCAAAACTTTCCTCATTATAGCCAATGGCCCTGATTATAAGGGTTGGTAGTGGTCTGGTTGTCATAGCTCAATGGTCAGAGCACTGGTAACTATAGCCAATGGCCCTGATTATAAGGGTTGGTAGTGGTCTGGTTGTCATAGGTCAATGGTCAGAGCACTGGTAACTATAGCCAATGGCCCTGATTATAAGGGTTGGTAGTGGTCTGGTTGTCATAGCTCAATGGTCAGAGCACTGGTAACTATAGCCAATGGCCATGATTATAAGGGTTGGTAGTGGTCTGGTTGTCATAGCTCAATGGTCAGAGCACTGGTAACTATAGCCAGTGGCCCCTGATTATAAGGGCTGGTAGTGGTCTGGTTGTCATAGCTCAATGGTCAGAGCACTGGTAACTATAGCCAATGGCCCTGATTATAAGGGCTGGTAGTTGCCTGGTTGTCATAGCTCAATGGTCAGAGCACTGGTAACTATAGCCAATGGCAATGATTATAAGGGTTGGTAGTGGTCTGGTTGTCATAGCTCAATGGTCAGAGCACTGGTAACTATAGCCAATGGCCCTGATTATAAGGGTTGGTAGTGGTCTGGTTGTCATAGCTCAATGGTCAGAGCACTGGTAACTATAGCCAATGGCCCTGATTATAAGGGTTGGTAGTGGTCTGGTTGTCATAGCTCAATGGTCAGAGCACTGGTAACTATAGCCAATGGCACTGATTATAAGGGTTGGTAGTGGTCTGGTTGTCATAGCTCAATGGTCAGAGCACTGGTAACTATAGCCAATGGCCCTGATTATAAGGGCTGGTAGTGATCTGGTTGTCATAGCTCAGTGGTCAGACCACTGATGGATTATGTCAGTGACCCTTGGTTTAATTTCCTCTTCAGCAAGAGACCATCAGGATCCATTTGTTTACTATTTATAAAGTCTGTTCTAACTATGACCTCAAAATTAGTATAATAATGAAGCTATGGATTGAAATTTGACATACACAACAAAGAAGAGGAAGTATAATTATATGAAATGGTGGAGGTAAGGTTGTTGATCATTCCAGACATGTATAATTATATACTAAAAGTCGAAATACCTTATTAAAAGAGGTTTTACTTATAGTTAACTCACAGTCACAATGCCTTACTAAAAGAGGTTTTAGTTATAGTAAGTTAAAGTTGTTATTAATTACTCATTATTCCATTTGATCAACAAGTACATTGTAGTAAATACATGGAGACACAAATTAGCTGGTTATGTCTCGACTTGTTATGCACATATTCAAGGTACATCTCTATATAAGCAATGTTTCTAATACACAGTAACTGAAAACACGTTTGGAATTCATCTTAAAACAAGTTGTTTCTTGTATGGGATCTATTGTTTAAACATAGAAGCAACACAAAAATTTGCAGGTTCAATATCTCCAATTGTGTGCTATAATTTATAACATGCCTCGAATATCTTCCCATTTGAAGCAAACTCAATTAGTCTATCATAATATCACATGTCCTCCTTCGCTTGTTTGTTTTTTTGAAAAGACTTTGAAACAATTTCACATAATTTGTACAAATACATGTGTAATTATTACACTCCATGTAT
>OX345644.1:1471236-1556236 GCA_947044365.1 Petrosia ficiformis
TGTCTGTCTGTGTATATCATTCCATTCATTCATACACATCTAATATACTAATAATATACTAATAATATACAAACATTAAACCATCATTAAATATATGAAATATCTAATATAATTATACCGAGCCATACAGTCTATCAGACGTGTGTAGCATTTCATAATTAATTTTATACTAAAAACGCAGAGTTATGCAGGAAGTGGCATAAATAGTTTCATTCTGTTACACATTAGCCCCACCTTCCCATCCTCACAATAGATGACAACAGTGGTTTTGATAAGCTCATATGGCGCACCATTTGCCCAAAGAGCTTCTTATTTGGCACAGCACAGTTATCTCTTTGGGCCAGTGGTGCAGTTAATTATGATTATATTGTCACTAACAGAATTAACTCTTTGTTAATTGCCTCAAAATGTATTCCCAATGGTGCACATACTAACCATTGTTGAGCCAATTTGGCCCATGCTTCAAAACTTATCAAAAATAATTATTGTAAAGACATGTACGTTATATAGTATATGGTACCATGGCAACCATTTGATGTGGTTAGGTGTATATTTTGCACATACACAGTATCAAAATTAATATTCAAAATTATATATTATACAGTATATGTCAATAAAAAGTCACCATACAGTACAGTAATTACTCAGTAGTTTCATTTCCACACTACAGTAGTTCAACGGTAGTTTTAACAGTAATTGGTATACTTGTCAATTCAATACCACAGTAGCGAGACAGTAATTATTATACTATACTGACAGTAGAACCAAAGTAATTATTATTACTATATGGTGACATTTTATTGACATATACTGTACAATATCATGTCCTACCAAATGTCGTAATTTATGATAATCACACTTGTGGTGCGTAATAATTTTGAATACACATCCAGTGACCCCACCCCCTTTGGCAACTTTTACTGAATGCAGCATTGAATACTAATACTAGAAATAATGTCTGATGCCAATTACCAATCTGATCAACTAAAGTCTGTTCGAATTCACGATGTCCTCAAAATTAGGATGTGATGACTTTTTATGTAATATAGTGTATAGTTTAATGTCATAAGGTTAATACATGATTATACTGTAACTCAATAATGAAGTAATGGATTGAGATTTGACATACACAAAAAAGAATGGGAATGATAATTATATGAAAATGGTACAGGTGAAAAGATTGTTGGTCATTCCAAACTAAAGTTATGAACATTTTTCTGAGGACAAGGTGAACATGAATGACCTTTAGTATAGTATTATCATTAGTATTATGACCACTTTTAGTTATAGTTATAGTATGTCTAGTTTATCAAACATTTAGTTTAGTTATAGTTTAATTAACTAAAATAATGTTAGGCTTACTAAAACAATATTAATTATTATTTTTATACATTCATTACATACGTACTTCAATCCTACATCAGTCACATGATGACATCCAGATAATACCAGGCCCTTTAATTGAGGGGTCTCCTCTTTGACTCTCATCATATTAGTATCTTCAATCATCTGTCCACATGAGCAATTTGAACACCGAGATGAAGTGGGAGAAGTCGGTGAACACGCCCATGCAATTCTAAGCAGTGTCGTGTCAGTGATCATTGAGCAGCCTGAAATATCAATGTATTGAAGACAGGTTCTGGTTCCACCTGGATCTACCAGTCTGTGGACAGGTATGGGAATGAGAGTAATGGCATTGAGTGATTATTTAATTGAGATATACTGATGACATATCCTAACTATAATAATTAAATATACTGATGACGTACATGTATCCTAACATTACATGTATATGTATAGATATACTGACATATCCTAACTAAATATACTGACATATCCTGACTAAATAACATATCATATACTAGCTGACATATCCTGACTAAATAACATATCACATACTGACATATCCTGACTATCACATACTGACATATCCTGACTAAATAACATATCATATACTGACATATCCTGACTAAATAACACATCATATACTGACATATCCTGACTAAATAACATATCATATACTGACATATCCTGACTAAATAACATGTCATATACTGACATATCCTGACTAAATAACATATCATATACTGACATATCCTGACTAAATAACATATCACATACTGACATATCCTGACTAAATAACATATCATATACTGACATATCCTGACTAAATAACATATCATATACTGACATATCCTGACTAAATATACTGACATATCCTGACTAAATAACATATCATATACTGACATATCCTGACTAAATATACTAACCCTCTAAATGAATAGTCAGTAACTTTAGTGTGTGACAGATCCAGATAACGAAGATTAGGACACATTTGTAAGATCCGATATGCCTAAAGCAACAGAGAAAATGACAAGAAGAGAAGAATAGAAGACAGAGTGTTTAAATACATAATAAAGTGATGATACAAATAACTGGGACATAAATAATTATGATATGATGATAAATTTTAATAATTGGCTATAATTAAATAATTACACATACGATGATATAATTAAATAATTGGCCATATGACGATAAAATTAAATAATTGCAGAACCTTACATGTGATACAGAGTAAATGTTTTTGAGCATAATTAAGTTGCAAGAAAAATTCCCTTTTTTGCAAATTAAGTCAAACATATTTCAAAAAAAAAGGTCATTCCGAAAATGATCAAGCGATTGTTTACATTTAAATACTCGCTATTCGGCCATTTTGTACAGGAAGCCAATGAAATTGGATATCCAGACAGAGCAACCATTACTCCTTCTAGACATCTAGTTCATTTGTGCTTTAATATTAAATGACCTCATAGTGAGTGCTGTCTGTCTGTCTGTTAGTCTGTCCGTTCGTCCGTGTGTTTAGTAGAAGACACTCACTATGGCATATTATAAAGTCAATTACTTCTAATACAATTAAATAATTTCAGTAGCAATGATAGCATTGCAGGGTTCTAGCTAAAGAGTGGAAGACACTTCAAGAGAGGTGCTGCACCACTCTATGCAATGCCATTTCCATTTGATGCGGTCAATGGAATCACAGATACACATGTATTGTTTCAGCACCACTCTGTTGAAGTGTGGCTAGCTAAAACACGGTATAAGTCATACTGGTTGTATATCAGTGTTTACTCATATAGTGCACCATAGGCCCAAAGAGCTTCTAATTTGGCACTGTACAGTTCTCTCTTTGGGCCAGATGGTGTACAGGTGCAGCTAATTATGATTATATTGTCATTTGTCACTAACAGCATTAACTCTTTGTTAATTGGCTCAAGATGTATTTCCAATGGTACACACACAAACCATTGTTGAGCCAATTTGGCCCATATGAAGCATGGGCCAAATTGGCTCAACAATGGTTTGTCCCCATAGTTCAAAACCTCTGACTCATAGAAGTAATTGGCTTTACGATACACCTTACATGTGCATGTTTAAATATATTTATTTGATGTATTATTTTCCCTTTCTTCTCCGTGATCACATATACAGTAGTAAACAAAATGTAATACAGACATACACAAAAATATCCTAATAGTATACTAACCATTTCACTCCGATCACATATACAGTAGTAAACAAAAATGTAATACAGACATACACAAAAATATCCTAATAGTATACTAACCATTTCACTCCGATCACATATACAGTAGTAAACAACAGACATACACAAAAATATCCTAGTAATATACTAACCCTTTCACTCCGTGATCACATATACAGTAGTAAACAAAATGTAATACAGACATGCACAAAAATATCCTAATAGTATACTGACCATTTCACTCCATGATCACATATACAGTAGCAAATAAAATGTAACACAGACATACACAAAAATATCCTAATAGTATACTAACCATTTCACTCCGATCACATATACAGTAGTAAACAAAAATGTAATACAGACATACACAAAAATATCCTAATAGTATACTAACCATTTCACTCCGATCACATATACAGTAGTAAACAACAGACATACACAAAAATATCCTAGTAATATACTAACCCTTTCACTCCGTGATCACATATACAGTAGTAAACAAAATGTAATACAGACATGCACAAAAATATCCTAATAGTATACTGACCATTTCACTCCATGATCACATATACAGTAGCAAATAAAATGTAACACAGACATACACAAAAATATCCTAATAGTATACTAACCATTTCACTCCGATCACATATACAGTAGTAAACAAAAATGTAATACAGACATACACAAAAATATCCTAATAGTATACTAACCATTTCACTCCGATCACATATACAGTAGTAAACAAAAATGTAATACAGACATACACAAAAATATCCTAATAGTATACTAACCATTTCACTCCGATCACATATACAGTAGTAAACAAAATGTAATACAGACATACACAAAAATATCCTAGTAATATACTAACCCTTTCACTCCGTGATCACATATACAGTAGTAAACAAAATGTAATACAGACATGCACAAAAATATCCTAATAGTATACTGACCATTTCACTCCATGATCACATATACAGTAGCAAATAAAATGTAATACAGACATACACAAAAATATCCTAATAGTATACTGACCATTTCACATGTAAGAGATTTCCCATAAGCTAAATCCAGCACTTTTACATGTTCCCCAACTTTTGGAAGAAGGTGTTCAAGAAACCCAATCATCACTTTCTCCTCCCTCTCCATCCCAACATCCTCATAATCACCCTCACTGTAATCAACATCATCATACATGCGACATATGGCTGCATTAACGGAATTTCCACAAGCAAGCAAGTGTTTAGTTACATCATATTCTGTGATAACTTCATGAGTTAGCTGCGATAGACAGACAAAGAAATAGATGGATAGACTAGCAGATGAGTAGATAGATGCATAGACTAACAGAGGAATAGATAGATGGATGGATTGACAGACAGACAGACAAATAGATAGATAGATAGATAGACTGAGAAATGGGTAAATAGATGAGTAGATTAGCAGACGAGTACTTAAATAGGTACTTAGATAGATGCATACACTAACAGTAGATAGATGCATAGACTAACAGAGGAATAGATAGATGGATGGATGGATTGACAGACAGACAGAAAGACAAATAGATAGATAGATACATAGATACATAGACTGAGAAATGGGTAAATAGATGTGTAGATTAGCAGATGAGTATTTGAATAGATAGATACTTGGATGGATAGATAGATAGATAGATAGATAGATAGACTGTGAAATGAGTAGATAGATGCATAGACTAATAGAGGAATAGATAGATGGATGGATGGATTGACAGACAGATAGATAGATAGATAGACTGAGAAGTAGGTAAATAGATGCGTAGATTAGCAGATGAGCACTTGAATAGATAGATACTTGGATAGATAGATAGATAGATACATGTACATAGATAGATAGATAGATAGATAGATAGATAGATAGATAGATAGATAGATAGATAGATAGACAGATAGACTGTGATATGAGTAGATAGATGCATAGACTAGCAGATGAATAGATAGATGGATGGATTGACAGACAGATAGATAGATAGGTAAACTGAGAAGTAGGTAAATAGATGCGTAGATTAGCGGATGAGTAGATAGATGGATGTAGATAGACAGAGAGACAGATAGATAGACAAATAGACAGAGAGATGGTTAGATAGATGTCAGATGGGAAATGGATGGATGGATGGATTGACAAACAGAGAGGTATAAATAGATGGTCAAACGAATACTCGGATAGATAGACCTTGAGACATACAAATGTTTCGATGGCAATCATTAATATAGACAAACAGACAAATAGATATATAGATATATAGATAGATAGATGGATGTTTGGCATACCTCGTCTTCAGCTTGAATAAATGGTGAAAAGAAATTCCAATGTCCTTCGGCCCATCGGACGGGATGTAAAGAACTCCAGAGACTTCCATCAAAGACCAGGTTGGACAAAGAAGAGTGAACTTGACTCAAGCGACATAAATCTTGGGGCCCAAGATATGAAGAAATCTTTAGAAGTACCTCTGGCGGGAGGCTGATAAGTGAAGGTGCTGGTAGAGCCGCCACTGAAGTGACGTCTTGTGGTTTCAGTTTCTGAGCAGTTGTGGGCGTGGCTTCAGATTCTGTGCAACCTGTTTAGTTAATAAGAAAAGTAATATTGAAATTAGCGCTACTGGGATTTGTGTTGTGGTAGTTTTATAAAATTGGTTTTATTTAGTGGATCTTTTCAAAAGCTAATTTTACTGTATAAAATGTAATGTGGAACTACACGCGACAATAACAATAATATAATTCTATTATTAGTAACAATAATTATAATTCTATTATTAGTAGCAATCACTATGGTATGTTCTATTATTAGTAACAGTATAATTCTATAATTAGTAACAATCACTATGGTAATGTTCTATTATTAGTAACAATATAATACTATTATTAGCAGCAATCACTATGGTAATGTTCTATTATTAGTAACAATATAATTATATTATTAGTAGCAATCACTATGGTAATGTTCTATTATTAGTAACAATCACTATGGTAATATTCTATTATTAGTAACAATATAATACTATTATTAGCAGCAATCACTATGGTAATGTTCTATTGTTAGTAACAATATAATTCTATTATTAGTAACAATCACTATGGTAATGTTCTATTATTAGTAACAATATAATACTATTATTAGTAGCAATCACTATGGTAATGTTCTATCATTAGTAACAATATAATTCTATTATTAGTAGCAATCACTATGGTAATGTTCTATTATTAGTAACAATCACTATGGTAATATTCTATTATTAGTAACAATATAATACTATTATTAGCAGCAATCACTATGGTAATGTTCTATTGTTAGTAACAATATAATTCTATTATTAGTAACAATCACTATGGTAATGTTCTATTATTAGTAACAATATAATACTATTATTAGTAGCAATCACTATGGTAATGTTCTATTGTTAGTAACAATATAATTCTATTATTAGTAACAATCACTATGGTAATGTTCTATTATTAGTAACAATATAATACTATTATTAGTAGCAATCACTATGGTAATGTTCTATCATTAGTAACAATATAATTCTATTATTAGTAGCAATCACTATGGTAATGTTCTATTATTAGTAACAATCACTATGGTAATATTCTATTATTAGTAACAATATAATACTATTATTAGTAGCAATCACTATGGTAAAGTTCTATTATTAGTAACAATATAATTATATTATTAGTAGCAATCACTATGGTAATGTTCTATTATTAGTAACAATATAATTCTATTATTAGCAGCAATCACTATGGTAATATTCTATTATTAGTAACAATATAATACTATTATTAGTAGCAATCACTATGGTAATGTTCTATTATTAGTAACAATATAATTCTATTATTAGCAGCAATCACTATGGTAAAGTTCTATTATTAGTAACAATATAATACTATTATTAGCAGCAATCACTATGGTAATGTTCTATTATTAGTAACAATATAATACTATTATTAGTAGCAATCACTATGGTAATGTTCTATTATTAGTAACAATATAATTCTATTATTAGTAGCAATCACTATGGTAAAGTTCTATTATTAGTAACAATCACTATGGTAATGTTCTATTATTAGTAACAATATAATACTATTATTAGCAGCAATCACTATGGTAATGTTCTATTATTAGTAACAATATAATACTATTATTAGCAGCAATCACTATGGTAAAGTTCTATTATTAGTAACAATCACTATGGTAATGTTCTATTATTAGTAACAATATAATACTATTATTAGCAGCAATCACTATGGTAATGTTCTATTGTTAGTAACAATATAATTCTATTATTAGCAGCAATCACTATGGTAATGTTCTATCATTAATAACAATATAATTCTATTATTAGTAGCAATCACTATGGTAATGTTCTATTATTAGTAGTAATAATCACTATGGTAATGTTCTATTATGTTGAAATGAAGTCTAAACTCCAGTAAGGGAGACCCCATGTACGAAACCCTAACTATTATTTAAAATGACCAACCTTTCTCTTTCATGTTAAGGTTATGAAGTTGCATCACTGTTTGAGTGAGTGTCTTCAGTTCCATTTCGCTGTAGTGCTCCAACAAAAGAGGAAGAAAGACCTTACAATGGATTTGTATTCATAGATATAGAGATAGATAATTAATTATGGATAAATGAATGAAGGATTGAGAAATCACTCCATCAATCTATTCCTTCATCTATCCATTCAACCATCCATCCATCCATCCATTCATTCATTCATCCATCCATTTATCCATCTATCTCTTCCTCCATCCATCCATCCATCAATCCATCCAACCCTCCCTCCATCCATCCATCCATCCATCCATCCATCCCTCCCTCCCTCCCTCCCTCCCTCTTTCCCTCCCTCCCTCCATCCATCCATCCATCCATCCATCCACTCATCCAGTTATTAATTTATCTACATCTATCCATTCTTCCTTCCTCCACTCATCTATTCATCCAACTAAATTAATGTATAATATAACAATCTTATAATACATACATGTACACTCACCTCTTCCTCTTCATTCATATGAGGTATAAAATCAACAGTAAAATCATTAATCAACAACTTTAGATGTTCTCCATGGCGTATTCGATCTTGTTTATTAGTTAAAAGAGGAGTGGAGTCAATGAGTGTCATTAGATCATGAAGACGATTATCAGAATGAATATCTTTTATCAACTTAGTTTTGGAGCATTTTGAGAGACTGAGATGAAAAGGAAGAAGAGGAGAGAGAGGAAAAAGAGGAGAGAGAGGAGTAAGGAGAGAGAGAGAGGGAGAGAGGTAGTGATGAAGAGAGGGGGAAGATATGAGGAAGAGAGTTTGAGGAAGATACAGGAATGGAGACAAGAGAGAGATGGTACGGGTCAGAGGGATGGAGAGTAATAGCTGAGGGAAGTGAGATGAGAAGAGGGATGGAGGAGAAACAGAAATATGAGTTGAGAGAGTTGGAGGATACAGTATTAAAAACAAGAAAGTGAGGAGAGTAACACACACACACACAAAAAAAAAGAATTAAAAAGCAGTGATAATTAATTAAATAATAATGATCGCTTCTCATGCAACATCTCAATATACCGTGGTAGCAATGGTGATAATATATAATTATTTTCAATTTCTTCATGACTTTTGAACTCATGGAAACGTCCACTCAGCTCTTGTAACAAAATCAAATATTCATGAGGATCGTGGAAGTCCATTCGAGATAACTTATGTTCCATATCTTGTACCAACTTCTTCATGTGGTTATGAGGGACGCAGAACACATCCAGTTCCTCAGGTACAGTTGGCATTGTGAGTCTTCTCGTTCTTCGTTTAATTGCTGATACAAGAAAAACATCTTTAATGGGCGTGGTCGTTGCCACGTGACAGCACCAGCTCCTCCCATACTTTGCAGCGCAATTTAATGCAATTTCAATACTACGATTTCATTTGAATGATCTACTGTAGTCGAAGACTAGTATGAATAAAGAACAGCAACTATTGAAGCTAGCAGCTTCTGGTAACAACACAAAAGTCGAAGTAAGTGTTAGATCTATATAATTAGGCTATACGATAATTATTATTATAGTTGTAAATTATATCTACACTATCAGTTATGCAATAGTACTCAACAGTTATGTAAGTACTATTTAATATATAGAACATTGTTTCCATTACTGTTTATTATTTACTATAGTCTGTTAAACTCATGAAATAGTTTGAACACATTGTGTAACAAAACAGTAACATATGCTAATACTGTGCAGAAACTATTGGAATATTTACTGATTTGGTAGACATCCCAATTTGGTTTGCCACTATGCTAGCATCAATTAACACATGTTTAATGTCATCAAATAGTGCTTAATACTCCCACTTAAATACAAAAGTTTGTGGAATTTGTGGAATTTTTTGTTATCAAGACTGCAATACAATGCAGTTGTTTTAACTATTTACATCCTATAATTTGCAGTGTTGTTTTTAGTATGCTAATAATGACCATTGTTAGTTAGAGTTATAGTATGAGCTTTAGCCTCCTGATTAAATGGTCAGTGGTTCAAGTTCTGCTACAGTCATGCTGTTTCCTGGAAAGAGAGTGTCTGTTTTCTGTGGGCTTTGTTAGTCATTAGTTATAGTTACTGTAGTAGATAATTGGTTGGTAGTATATACTATATATATAGTTGGCATAATTTCCAATCCACTTTCAGATATTTTTAAGTGTAGGAAACTTAAAAATTATAATACTGTTTTGTCTACTGCATAATTATTATTACCTTAAATAGATAAGTATTACCTATAATAGCTTATAAGACAAAGGCAGGATGAGATACAAAACTAACTATTATAAGTATTACCAATAATAGCTTATTCTGCCTTATAAGACAAAACCAGGATGAGATAACTATTATACCAATAATAGCTTATTCTGCCTTATAAGACAAAGCCAGGATGAGATAACTATTATACCAATAATAGCTTATTCTGCCTTATAAGACAAAGCCAGGATGAGATATAAAACTGGCTATTTCTGAATCAAAGGGAAGCTGGACTCCATCCAACTACACACCATTAAAATAGTTTAATTATTGAAATGACTATTCAATGTGGAGATTAATTCAACTTTGTATAGACACAATAAATTTGTGCTTGAAAAGTTCATAAATACCGAAAATGAAATAATCATAAAAGATTTGGAAAACTTAAACTAATTATTATTATTTCAATATCTATCTAATTATAATAACTTTAAAAAAACAATAATAAATTAATTAATTATCTACGTCTATATTACATTTGAATGTAAAGTCTGTTTGCATTCATGATGACCTTGAACTTAAGTTGCAATGACTTTATATGTACTATAGTGTATAGTTTAATGTCATAAGGTTAATACATGATTATATTGTAACTCAATAACTTATATGTAATATAGTGTATAGTTAAATGTCATAAGGTTAATACATGATTATACTGTAACTCAATAACTTATATGTACTATAGTGTATAGTTTAATGTCATAAGGTTAATACATGATTATACTGTAATTCAATAACTTATATGTACTATAGTGTATAGTTTAATGTCATAAGGTTAATACATGATTATACTGTAACTCAATAATGAAGCAATGGATTGAATTCGACATACAAAAAAAAAAGAATGGGAATGATAATCACAAAAAAATTTGGTCAATCCAAATTAAAGTTAGGAACATTTTGCTGAGATCATGATTAACGTTTATAGTACTTTAATTTCTTTGTTGGTAATAATAGGTACAGTCATATTTCACTGCAGCTCTGCTAATGCTTATGTTATATGCTCTAAGTTAATAACGGAGGCTTTTAGTTAGTTAACAAAGCTATAAACAGTAAACATACTAAAATGCTGTATAGTTAATTAGTTGTTGACCAAAAGTGGTATGAAATCGTAGCATGTAAGCGACACTCATTAAATTGGCACTTATAGTTATTACAGTAGAATAATATTGTTAGTTGTAATAACTGAAAGTCACAATCTTTAGCTATACTTAACAACTCGACTTGTAAATCAAGTTTATGTCCAAGGAATCCACTAAAATATATTTACTGTTTGTTGTGAGTCAATTGGAAGTCTTCACTAATCTAGAATCACTAGAATGGATTGTTTGTTTGAGGTAATAGAACATATAACTACAGCATTAAAAGTTGATATAATTCCATTAACCAATTTCATAATAATTTGGTAGTATTAACTGAATTCTTGATGATTCATGAAGTGGTTTGGCCCCAAGACTTCTCTCTGATCTATACATGTACGTATATATACAACACGTAATATGTTTTTCAATTGACACAACAATGTAAGTATATTTCTTGAATTAGGTAGATATTATCTTGTAATTATTAGAAAACCAGGATAGACAATTCTAGATATTTTGCAGTTTATGTGTGGCCCACAACTAAAACTGGCTTCTGCAGTTTATCAAGAAGTAGAGTCCAGGGTTCAGAGATGAATCTCTGATCTCCAGTCAATCCTCAAAAGGGTCCTTATGGCACTAGAGTCTGTGTACTCTGAATACTATATAGAGTTCTGCGAAAGTGTAAGTCTATAGGTTTAGTATACATATTCTTACTGAAGTGTGAAGTACTCCTTTAAAACTTCACACAATATAAGTATAGACCAAATGGATCTTTGATTATACAAACTAATATACTTGATGGTTGTACTTGCTAGCTAATCATACACCCTTCTGGTCTTGTCTCCAGTTTTACTCACTAATGGAGAGTCTGGAGACAAGACTAAAGTCCTTCTAAAAGATCTTTAAAGACATGCTTCATTTATTCATTACTAACATGTGGAATTCTAATCATCATATATACTTGCCAATGTTTACCCAAATTAATAAGACATTGCATAATCGTTACATCATAGTTATGTTTTAAATCTTTATAAGGTCATTGAAATCATGAATTATACGATTTGATTGGCATTTATCTTCACAGTAGTATGACTGCCTTCTAGTCCAGCCAACATTTTGGAATTTCATAATTCACGAGACATTTTTGATTGACAATGTTACTATACTTTAACATTGATGTAGTTTTAATAGATAATAATGACCACTTTTAGTTATAGTTATATCATGACGGTTATCTCTAAATGTTAGCTATAGTTTTTGTTGATTAACTAAAATAACATTAGGTCTACTTTCACCAATCAATAATTGTTTTCGTAATGACCAAACAATAAAAGCAATTATTGATTGGTGAAAGCAAACATAGAACAATGGATATTACACTACCCAATCAGTCAGGACTTTTCAATAACATTAGGCTTGTTAAGTTATTGCAATAGACTTTGCTTGCTAAGTTATTGCAATAGACTTTGCTTGCTAAGTTATTGCAATAGACTTTGCTTGCTAAGTTATTGCAATAGACTTTGCTTGCTAAGTTATTGCAATAGACTTTGCTTGCTAAGTTATTGCAATAGACTTTGCTTGCTAAGTTATTGCAATAGACTTTGCTTGCTAAGTTATTGCAATAGACTTTGCTTGCTAAGTTATTGCAATAGACATGTAATTTAGTTATAGTTTAGTTAACTAAAGCAACATTATATAGCATGACTGCCTTCTTTGATTTCACAATTCATGAATTTTAATTTTGTTTGGCAATGATGCTGTACTTTAAGATTGCCTTTTAGTTTCAGCCAACATTTTGAGACGTCACAATCCATGAGTCATTTTCGATTGGCAAAGTTACTGTACCTTAACGAGCCTGCCTTCTAGTTATACACCTGCAGTTATTCCCGTATTGAGTAATATATATAAATACTTTTGGCATTATTGTCTTCCTGCTTCCTTTATTATGCTTTGTAATTTGCATGATTAATCACAGATTCAAACAAACATGATTTCAGTGTATTGATCATCCAATATACGTATTTGAGACATGGTTAATTCATCTCAGAGGTGGTTATAAGTATAGTCCTGACCAGAGTGGGCATAAAAAGTCAACTCATTATGTAAATCTCTGTTGTATATTCATCGCCTACTCTATTTATCAACAGTTATTCATTTATTTACATAAAGAAATTAATTACATTTAAATGAGAATTTGTATCATGACTGATTTCAGTGATGTATGTATGTATGTATGTATGTATGTACGTATGTATGTATGTACGTATGTATGTATGTATGTATCTTTGTGTGTATGTATGCATGTATGTATGTATGTATGTATGTATGTATGTATGTATCTTTGTATGTATGTATGTATGTATGTATGTATGTATCTTTGTATGTATGTATGTACATGTATGTATGTATGTTTGTATGTATAATTATATGTATGTATGTATGTATGTATGTATGTATGTATGTATGTACGTATGTATGTTGTATGTATAATTATATGTATATATGTATTTACATAACTATGTATAAACTCATACAATCATACCATAAAAGGTTTACATTAGATTTACTCTCCCACTCTGTTTGTGTATATATAAGTACATCAGGAAGTTGGATTATACAGCTGAATGTACATTTATGGAATATTCTCATAGTTGAATATGATATATATTTCACAAAAGGATGGTAATTTGGAATGTAAAATTTTTGTTGCAGAAATTGTTCATACAATAAAAAAAATGAACATTTGCTAAAGGAACTTGAAATATTTATCAATATCTTTAAACTTCCCATACCAGTATTTTGTAATTAAATTTCAATATTTCTTTTATTTCCTATAAATAGCACCTGCTAAAAGGTCTTTCCAACAGACTGAAACGTTGGCTTTCACGTGACAGACTTGATGATATTTTTGAAGACTCAGTGGGCGATGAGGGGAGTCAGAGAAAAACGTCTCTTCCAATTGTTATGCACAAACAGACATCAGTTCATGTTGATGTGAATTGTACTGATGAACATGGATCAACTCCTCTCATTATAGCTTCTTTAAATGGTATGTACATATGTGTGTATGTATGTATGTGTGTATGTATGTATGTGTGTATGTGTGTATGTATGCTATGTATGTATGTATGTATGTATGTATGTATGTATGTATGTATATATGTATGTACATGTATGTAACTACGTATGACATTGTATGTATGTGTGTATGTATTTATGCATGTATGTATGTATGTTTGTATGTATGAACGTAACTACGTACATGTATGTATGTATGTATGTGTGTATGTATGTATGTATTGTGTAACCATTATGTCTATAATTGTGTATGTAATACTATATATGATAATAATAATAATAATAATATTTTATAATTATTGAACTACTTACTACCCCCAAGTCTTCAAAACACTATACATTATAAGACACACCTCTTAGTGTTAATAGTTTTTATATAACTAACATAGACATTACATAGTCCATTATACTCAAAACAAATCAAACATGCCTACACATTATCTAGTGAATTATACTAAGAAAAATAATAATCATCAGAGGGGAAACCTGAGCAATCAAGAATTAAATAAATAGTTAATGCGGTAACTGTCCATCAAAATGACATTCAAGCAACCATCACTCATCAGTGACCTCGTAGATCTGGTTAGATGCTAAGGCTCACCCCATTAATCTGTATAATTATAATAGACCTGGCTTGGCTGATGTTGCAGTAGCTTCTCTTGAAATTAATGAATTATTTTTACTGATAATTTTTTTTCAACCTGCAGTATCTTATCAATTTGTTAAGTGTATATTATATATCTATCTATTCATCTATCGAGCCATACATCCTATCTGTCTATCCAATCAGTTACATACATCCATTTATTTTCTCTGACTATTCCTCAGTTCCATCTATCTATCACCATCCATTTATCCATCTATCTATGCATCAATAGAGCTATCAATCATTCATCTATCTACATTCATTGTATTGGTTCATCCTTATTAGTTCGTCCATTAAGTTTAGTGTTTAGGGTTAATAGTTTAGGGCCGGTTTGGGCAACATGATTTTCTTGTTTTCAAACAAAAATAACTCAGAAACTGAGGGCATCCATCTATTTATATACCAATAAAGCTATCAATTATTCATCTAACTACATGTATATATACTGTATTGATTTATTAGTTCATCTATTCATCCGTTAATCCATTTATCTATCTATCAATTTACAGGTCACAGAGATGTAGTCTACACTTTAATATCATTTTCAGCTGATATACATTGTAGAGATAGACAGGGGTAAGCAAGCTGAGATCACATGACCATCATGTGACATATACATGTATACATATATTATATAAGCGGTGGTGTGGAAACAGCCAGTTATGCAGGACATTGTCTGATCTAGTGAATGCCTGAAACTGAACTGTATACAAAGTAGGACAAGAGTGATGAAAATAGGTCAAAATGTCCGGTAGTTGGCTCAATGTTCCCACACCTCATATATATATATATATATATATATATATTTATATATTATTATAAACCAGTGTGTATATATAATTCCTTGTGGGTTAAAATATTTTCATAGTAAACAGTTTATGATGATTTAGTATAGAATCATAATTGTTTTAAATCTCAATGACATACAATAAATATACATGTACTTAATGAGCTTATACATGTATATATATTATATATATATATATATATATATAAATATACGTATATACACATTTCAATTGTTTTATATAATGGTAATCCTCTCTGTGGTGGGTGGATGTTGTTTTATTAGTATATTGTGTTCTGCAGACATACAGCATTACACATGGCAGCATGGCAAAACAGATCTGAAATAGTTGAACTGTTACTTCTAAATGGAGCATGGGTAAGTACATTATTACATGTACATGTACATGTAATATCCTGTTATGAATATTACATGTACATGTCACTAATAGAACATTACATCTACATGTACATGTAAGACTCATAATAGTATTACATGTACATGTAATATTCTATTAGTCTCATAATAGTATATTACATGTACATGTAATCTATTAGACTCATAATAGAATATTACATGTACATGTAATATTCTATTAGACTTATAATAGAATATTACATGTACATGTAATATTCTCATAATAGAATATTACATGTACATTGTACATGTACATGTAACATTATGAAGCCATATATGATCATGTGTATAACATGTACATGTGTAATGACAGATTTTGTGTACATGTAATATAAATTAAAAACATGTTTACCAGTGCTATTATTATAATAATTATATAATTAAATGAAGAGTATATGAGATGTATTAAGTGATTACTTAATTATGAGGTATATGATTATAAATTTTAAACCTTAGCCTGGCGCTACTAATAAGGAAGGTAATACACCACTACATTATGCTGCTCAACATTGTCCAGCTGGAAAGACACTCACCATTATTAAACTGTTACAGGTATTTACAACCAGGCAATATCTATCTATCTATCTACATGTATCTATCCATCTATATATTAGCTTTATCTATCTATCTAATTATAAATAAAGAGATAAATAGATAGATAGCTAGATAGCTAGATAGCTAGATAGATTTATCTATGTATGCAATATTCCAATTTCTGCATCTTGTCATTCATCCACATTCCCATTAATCCATCACTAATCCCATTAATCCATCATCCCATACACATGTTCTTTCATCCTTATCTACATGTACATGTACCTACATGTACCTATCTTCAATTATTCAGCACGACGCTGGAGTTCTTATGGCAAATCATGCAGGAGACACTCCATTGGATTTAGCAATAAGATATAACAGAAAAGGTATGTCCAAAACAGACAATTTGTTCAATGGCTAGTCTAGTGGTTGGATGGTTGAGTCAATGGATGGATGGTTTGAGCAATGAGTAATGTATACCTAATTATATTTCACAAGCAAGCTATTTCAAACATACTTACATACATACATACATACATACATACATACATACATACATACATACATACATACATACATACATACATACATACAAACAAACATACATACATACATACATACATACATACATACATACATGCATACATACATACATACATACTTACATACATACATACATACATACATGCATACATACATGCATACATACATGCATACATACATACATACATACATACATACTTACATACATGATTGGTCTTCTTTGTTATGAATAGAGGCTGTTGCAATTCTTGTTGATGCAGAAGATGAAGTTTTGAAAGAACCCAAGTTCATCATTGATGCTGCAACAACAGGTTTGTATTCATGAATAGAAAAATTACATGTAGCAGATGAATAAATTGTTGGATAGATAGATAGATGGTGAATTTAATGGATTCGACTAATAGATGGATAGATGGATGGGTGGATGGATGGACTAAGGGATAGATAGATGGATTGTTGGATGGGTGGATGGATGGACTAAGGAATAAATAGATGGATTGTTGGATGGGTGGATGGATGGACTAAGGAATAAATAGATGGATTGTTGAATGGGTGGATGGATGGACTAAGGAATATTGTTGGATGGGTGGATGGATGGACTAAGGAATATTGTTGAATGGGTGGATGGATGGACTAAGGAATATTGTTGGATGGGTGGATGGATGGACTAAGGAATAAATAGATGGATTGTTGAAGGGGTGGATGGATGGACTAAGGAATAAATAGATGGATTGTTGGATGAGAGGTAAGTTAATGCAGTTTATTTTGTTATCTTACAGGACGGAAGGAAATTGTTGAAATTTTACTAGAATCAGGGATGGATCCAAACAGTTTTCATACAGAAACAGGTATGAACTATGCATATATGTGTATGTATGTACATGTGTATATGTACATGTGTATGTATGTATATGTGTATACGTACATGTGTATGTACGTATGTACATGTGTATGCATGTACAGTAAATGTGTATGTATGTACATGTACAATGTATATGTATGTACATGTGTAAACGTACGTGTGTATGTATGTACATGTATGTACATGTGTATGTATGTACATGTATGTACATGTGTATGTATGTACATGTGTATGTATGTATGTACGTGTGTATGTATGTTCATGTGTATGTATGTATGTACATGTGTATGTATGTACATGTGTATGTATGTATGTACATGTGTATGTATGTACATGTGTATGTATGTACATGTGTATGTATGTACATGTGTATGTATGTACATGTATATAAATACATTATATAATGGTGTTTACAAAGTATAAGTAAATATTATTAAATTATTGTTTTTTGTTCACAGGAAAAATGCCTTTGCATGAAGCTGTACGATATTTCAGGTAATTAAATGTACATAATTATACATATATGTAATTTTGTATTTGTTTACTCATTCTCAAATACATGTATATCATATATATACATACACATGTAGATACATACAAATGTACATACATACGTACATGTACATACATACATACATGCATACATACGTACATACATACACACATACATATATACATACATACATACATACATACATACATATGTACTTATGTACGTACACACATACATACATACATACATACATACATGTATATACATACATGTTCATACATACATACATACATACATACAACATACATACATACATACATACATGTACATACATACATACATACATACATACGTGTACATACATACATACATACATACATTCATACATACATACATACATACACACACACACACACACATAGTATGTAATCTCTTTTATAGAAAAGAGGTGGCAGGAAGTTTGTTAAAATTTGGGGCTCAACCTGGTATGAGAAATGGTCAGAATGAATCTGTAGTTGATATAGTTCAGAAACATCCTCAACACAGACAAGAAGACTTCATGAAACTGTTCAGAGGTATAATGATTATTATATTAATATTAGTTTGGTCATTTATAATTTTTAGAGTACCATGGACAAAAACCAAAGGAGGCCAGAGTAAGTGAATGTACTGTCGAACAATCCATACATTCATCCAGTAGTTTATAGTTCATCCATTCATCCAGTAGTCCATAGTTCATCCAGTAATCCACAGTTCATGCATTCATCCAGTAGTCCATAGTTCATCCATTCATCCAGTAGTTCACAGTTCATCCAGTAGTCTATAGTTCATCCATTCATCTCTAGTCCATAGTTCATCCATTCATCCAGTAGTCCATAGTTCATCCATTCATCCAGTAGTCCACAGTTCATGCATTCATCCAGTAGTCCATAGTTCATCCATTCATCCAGTAGTCCACAGTTCAGTATAAAGATATGATGGAATGGATATGATGGAATGGATTATGGACTAATGGTGAATGGATGTACTAGTAGATGGGTTGAGTAGTAAACTGGATAAATGGATAAACTGTAGACTATTGGATGAATGGACGAACTGTGGACTACTGGATGAAAGGATTTCATTAGTATCCAACTATTCACTTAGCCAATTCATTCAGTCTACCAGTGGACCCATCCAGTAGTCCATAGTCCACTCTATCATATCCAATACTCTATACATTCATTAGTATCCAACTATCCACTTAGTCCATCCAGTCGTCCAATTGCTTATCTTTCTCAACTTCTACAGGCAGTACTCGAGTTGAAAAGAAAACAATCAGTTGATGAGGTCGACCATTCTGAAACATCTTGTAAGAAATGAGTATTATCATCTACTAATAATAATCCTTTCTTCTCCTTTCTGTTACAGTTGCTCATCCATTACTCAAGAATCGAAGTTGTTGGTTGAAGAACACAGGAGATTACTGTAGTGCAGCAACCAAGAAGCATCCTGTAACATGTATTTTTGATGGTATGTCGCTAATTTAATGCTAAACATAAATAGACAGACAGATGGACAGACAGATGGACAGACAGATGGACAGACAGATGGACAGACAGACCGACAGATAATATGATTACAGTAACCCACTCTGCCTAGTCATAGGTGGGTGAGAGTTAATTATAATTATATTTATGTCCTATGTGACAAATCTTTCTTAGTTATTTATCTTAAACATCACACAAAAACATCTCGTACAAATGTCAAGAAAACATTTCTATATATATATCTACCTATCTATCTATTTATCTATCTATCTATCTGTCTACCCATCCATCTATCCATCCATCCATTCATTCATCCATCCATCCATCCATCCATCCATCCATTCATCTATTCATCTATCTATCTATCTATCCATCCATCCATCCATCTATCTACCCATCCATCCATCCATCCATCCATCCATGGTATATCTATTTATTTGTCTCCATTTATCTATCTATAGTTGATCCTTTCACTTACTGGATGATTCCAGCACCTGGAGCATATAACTGGGTAAGTGTGCATCACATACTGGTCATATGACTTACCCATGATTGTCATGTGATATTTCATACAGGTTGCATTTAACTTTGAATCAGAATTCACTCTTACTGGTGTACGAATATATGGATGGTAAAGATTAATTAAATAAATGACTATTATTAAAATAATCTGTCTATCTATGTTCATCCATTCATTAAACTTTCCATTCACCTGTCAATCTGTCTATCTATCTATCTATCAATCTATCTATCTATATATCTATCTATCTATCTATTTATCTGTATGTATATATATATATATATATATATATATATATATATATATATATATATATATATATACACATGTATATATGTATGTACATGTATGTATATATATATATATAATTATATATTATATTTATACATATATATATTTATCTATCTATCTATCTATCTATCTATCTATCTATATATATATATATATATATATATATTTTTTTTTTATCTATCCTTCTATCCTAAAGGGGAAATAAAACCATGATACATTCCTTTATGGTTGAAACAGCTCCTGCGTTGAGGTATGCAATATAATACATATATAGAAGATACATCTTATCAGTTCTTTTCATTACTAGTGGACCATGGACACAAGTGGGTAAATATAGGGCAGATTTGTTAGGTCCTGAAGAAATGGATCAACCACGTGAGTTTATGTACTGTATGTATGTATGTATGTATGTATGTACGTATGTATGTATGTATGTATGTATGTATCTGTATGTATGTATGTATGTATGTATGTATGTATGTATGTATGTATCTGTATGTATGTATGTATGTATGTACATGTATGTATGTATGTATGTATGTATGTTAGCATGTATGTATGTATGTATGTATGTATGTATGTATGTATGTACTATGATATGTAAATATATTTATATAATCATTGGTTCACTTTACTTTGTCAACACAGCTGAGGGACAAGACTTTAAAGGGTTTTACGCAACATCTCAGGTGAGAATTTGGAAAATGTATATGTACACATGTAGTGGAGACTATACCTTTCCATTATACAGTACTGGAGGATTGTTGTTGCTGATAATTATGGTGATCAATGGACAGCTATTAGTAGTATTGAGTTTTATGGAATAGGTCAGTCAGCGTGATGAATCATAAAACACACATACATGATACATATACATACATGTATACATAGAATTATAACACATACATGAATATACACATACACACATACATACACTTATTACATTCACATATACACTTATTACACTCACACATCTATATCACACTCACAAACATACACTCACATACAGGGGTGTGGAAACATTGAGCCAACTGCCGGACATTTTGGCCTATTTTTGCCACTCTTGTCCTGCTCCCCATATACTTTGTATACAGTTCAGTTTCGTTTTACCGGACATTCACTAGATTTATCGGACAATGTCCTGCATGACTGGCTGTTTCCACACCCCTGCTCACATACACTTATTACATTCATATATACTCACTCACACATACTCTTAATACACGCACACATACACACTTATTACACTTACACAATTATATTCATTATAGAGGTGGGACTTATTGATTGGTTTCGTGACATGAACTTTGGCAAGTACATCAAAAAGTTTGTAAAACAGGTTCGAATATGACTACTGTATTCACTATATAATAATGTAATATACAATAATAATATGTGACTTTGGATTTGAAAATCAGCCATTTGGAATTTATTCAAACACATTTTAAATACTTCATATTTGGCCATTTGTACATGTAGCCACTGAACTAAATGTAGTAACTCCTCCAGACTGCCACGCCCTACAGGCGAAAGATGGTCTGGAACAGTTGCTTCAAGTTCTTGGCACAAGTGTCAAATGTCTTTTCTACTCAAAATGGCAATCGTTACAATGATTGTCCTTTTAGAGTTGAAAAGACGTTTGGACCAAGAATTTGAAACAACTGTTCTAGACTGTCTTTTGCTTGTAAGATGTAACGGTCTGTGGACAAGACTACATTTAGTTCAGTGGCTACAAAATGGATGAATATGATCATATTCAGCCATTTTGTAGCCACTGAACTAAATTTAGTCATGCTCCCAGACTGCCACACCCTACAGGCGAAAGACAGTCTGGATTCTGAAACAGTTGGTTCAAATTCTTGGTCCAAGCGTCAAGCGTCTTTTCAACTCAAAAAGGACATTCGTTACAATGAATTTCCTTTTTGAGTCTTGACGCTTGGACAAAGAATTTGAAGCAACTGTTCCAGACTGTTTTCTGCTCATAAGGTGTGGCGATCTGGGGACAAGACTAACTAAATGTGGTTTCCAGGAAGTGCAACTACACCTATACCTACGTATATACCAGATTTTGTCTGCTACCTGTACATATCACTGAATAATGATCGTTTAAATGTAAGCCTTTGACTAAATCCCAAATGACTGATTTTCGAATCCAAAGTCACATGACTACAGTATTTACTGTATAATAATATAATCTACATGTATATAATTATAATCATTAAGAATTATACTAATATTTAATTAATTAATTTTTATTAATTATAATTATTATTCATAGGGTTATAATCAGCTCAGTGACATTGCTATTTTAACTGACGATCATATGAAATTTATTGTAAGTATTTACATGGTTTTTGTTACATTTGTTACATATATTTGTCTCAAAATCAAGCAAACTGCTATTTGTGAACCATGTGGCTTTCACATGCTATTAACCGAGAAACTTTAGGTAGATATAATCACCTTAGTTCTATATACTGTCAGTATAGTATAGTAATTACTGTCTCACTACTGTGGTGTTGAATTGACAAGTATACGTTAAAACTACTGTTGAACTACTGTAGTGTGAAATGAAACTATTGAGTAATTACCGTACTGTATGGTGACATTTTATTGACATACTGTATATGTATTTATGTATAAAAGCAGGAAAGAGGGAAAGGCTGGGAGACCTCTGTCCCCCTCTTGTAATTTTATTGAAGAGGGTTGATGTATACATCAAATGGAGAGTGCTTTGACATATGTGATTCCATCATTCCGATAATGAATATATATACATTAGGTACATATACTACACATACATGTACATTCAATTACCTTAAGCCTACTATTAATTGCATCCACTAAATGTAGCGATTTTGTAATGCAACATGCATTCATTTTAGCAAATTTATCAGCCAGTGTATGCATGCGTGTATATGTGTGTGATTGTGTAAGTATGTATTTATTGATCATGTGACTCTTCAGGTACCAATTGGTATTGACAGACAAAAGATATTGGCAAGAGCTAAATCATTGCGGAGTATATGTTAGTTACAACTACTATATAATATATTATAGTACTATCATAAAATGTGTAATTTTAGACTATCCTCCTGATAATCTGAACTGGGCTGTTAAACCTGTTAATAAGGGAACTGATAGTAAAGTGGTAAGTGTCTGTGTGTGTGTGTGCATGTATGTATGTGTATGTGTATGTACATATATGTTTTTGTGTGTGTGTGTGTGTGTGTCAGATTGTGTGTATTGAGTGTATTTGTGTATATACATGTATGTGTGTTTGTGTATATGTATTTGTGTATGTGTGAGTCTGTCCACCTGTCAGTTCATTTGTGTGTATGTCTGTACATGTTTGTATGTGTTTGTGACTTTGCAGTTTGCATATATGTATATGTGAGTATTATGTGTCCCCTTTTATTACCATAGTTACCAGAATTCACAGTTATGAGTGACCCATACACAGTTGGAGATCTCGTTCTTATTGTCCATGGTAAGATATCATATGACAATCACATGATCAAAATTTAATATCACATTATATCACATGATAACCAGGTGGTGGTCAGGTTATTGGTAAGAATCGTGTACAACTGATATCAAGAAATAATGGCTATCCTTCCAGAGCTAATTTCTCAAATATATCAATTACTCCAGGTGTGTGTGTGTGTGTGTGTGTGTTCATATGTATTTGTGTATGTGTGAGTCTGTCCACCTGTCAGTTCATTTGTGTGTATGTCTGTACATGTTTGTATGTGTTTGTATGTGTATGTATGTACGTATCTATATATATATATGTGATCTATTTTATCTGTAGCTGGAAAATATGAAATAGAGATACAAAGTGCTTGTGATCATAATGTTTCTCTGAGAATGGATAGAATGATTGAAATTGGTAAGAATAATATAAGAGACCATCTTTTGAATGCACAACATATACATATACATACATACATACATACATACATACATAGTATACATACATACATACATACATACATACATGCATACATACACACACACACACACACACACACACACACACACACACACATACATACATACATACATACACATATATACATATTTACTACATAACAATTCTTTTATAGTGGCTCCTCCAAAACGTCACTCAGAAATCGATAGAGTATTCAAAGGATTAGATGACATGCTGAATTTTGATATTTAATTTCAATTTTAAATTATGAATTTCATCTCACCAGTAACTGTTATGATAATTATTATGTAACTATAATTATATATTTAAATATGTTAATAACCTTTAACATAATTATAATTATTATTAATTTATAATTTATAATTATTAACCACTGGCTATGCTTTACTGATGCTGAGCTTTGCATTGTGTAAATAGATAATAACATAATTTATGTACTAATTGTGGGAATAGCTAACTTTAATTAATAGAGCTAATGAAATAACAACACAGACAGGAAGCTCTGTTCGTCTCCACTTACCTGAATTAGAACATGTTATTTTTCATTATTGCTGTCTCAGTATTATTAAACCAAATTTACATAACAATCCAGCTCCTGTAAATTTAAAGTGAAAAGACCTGCCTTGTGAGTTCAGTGTATCTGTTCTGACATGAAATACTTACATACATAGTTTTAGTGTGAAGTGTGAATGACAATCTAACTTGAAGTTTCTTTCGCAAATCTTAATGTGATATCTGTAGGCCTCCTCAAACCAAACATATATATGTTTGTGTTTCTTGGTCCTCTCCCTTATATGAATATTATATTGAACTATCTATAAACACTTACTAGGGAGCTGAAAATATCTCATTGCCATATTTATCAATACAATTATATATATATATAATTATAGTATTGCATACATACATACATACATACTTACATACGTACATATATACATACGTACATACATACACACACACACTCATGTACATACAATGTACACAGTTTACATAATAACTGGTGAGCAAAACATTCATCACATGATGATTAGGGATTATATCCTGTTTACATAGTTAAAGTCAGGTACATATCAGACAAACTTCAAAAGCAGCCATAGAAGTAGTAAAATAGCAACTCTTTCATCATGTCTAGACCAAATCTAAAACAACTATATGAGGAATTACAACCCATTAGCACAAAATGGAAACTTTTCGGAACTTTCTTAGATGTGCCAAATAATGCACTTGATCCAATACATGAAGACAACAAGATTGTTGATGAAAAGCTATATACTTTGTGCCGTCAATGGCTTGAAATAAAACCTCGTGGTATATGGTATGATATTGTGACAGCTTTGAGGAAAATAAAGAGACTAGATTTAGCACACAGATTGGAAGAGAAGTTTATAAAACCGCCTTCAAAGGACACTTCAAATGACAGATCAGACCCAATGTCTACATCATTATCACTTCCATACCAGCCAGTTGTTACTTCTTTACCAAATCCTATTGAAATAGATGATAAGATTTGTACACACGTAGATGTACCAAAAAAACTCCTAGAAAGTGTTGATGATTTTGTTATTCGTTTCATATTTTTGCTTACAGAAATACAATCAGCCCTCAAACAGAAGCTACTCAATAATAATTTGAACTTGGAAAAATTGGGACGTTTTATATGTAATTTACTCTCCATTCGCTATAAACCTCTTTGTGTCACTGAAGGAAGAGATGAAATTGATTCTTTGTTTAGGCTAATCATGGACTATTTGAGTTTCTTACACACACATCTATTTCACAGTATTGACAAAAAATATCTGAACTGCATGTTTGAAACTGAAATTGAACAGTATGATGACAGCATATATGAATTCATGAAATCAACTGTGATTATTGAGTTTAAAGAAATGATTCAGAGCAAAAGGTTAGAGAAAAGTGTACCAGTTATTCTTAAACTAAGTCGACGTTGGGAGAAATGTATGCTCGATCATCTTCATCATCTTGTTGAGTTTTTGTTCAAAGACAGCAGCTCATTTCTCAAATTCAGTGTAATTCATCATAGTGTATTAACTATAGTGTATATTGCCCCCGAATCTCTCTATCTATCACTCATTGTCATGGCTACAGGGAAGGTCAGAAGTATGAGATTGGTTGGTGTACTCAGCGTACAAGTTGGTATTATATTGATGAAATTTGAAAATGTTAGTAATATTGAACCATCTCAAGCTTTATTGATTGCTGCTAAGGTCACTCATAACAAGATCGGTGACGATATTAAACTTTTAGTTAACATTGGAGGTGATGTAAATATTAAAGACAAGTCTGGTCACACACCATTGTTAATAGCTGCATTTAAAGGTAATTTATTTGCTCTGAATGCATTACTGGAGTCAAAAGCTGATCCTGATATTCAAATTGATGGTGTTCTTACAGCATTGTTTGTAGCTAGTGTGGAAGGACATCACCAATGTGTCAAGTTACTACTCCAGTCAAAATCAGATCCTGATATTCAAGATAATGAGGGTGTTACAGCATTGCATGCTGCTGCTCAACATGGACATCACCAGTGTGTTGATCTACTACTCAAGTCCAAAGCTAATCCTGATATGCAAACACACAGTTATGGTATTACATCCTTGCATTTAGCTAGTCGAAGTGGACACCATGAGTGTGTTGATCTACTACTCCAGTCAAAAGCTGATCCTGATATACAAGATTGTGATGGTATTACGGCATTATATCTCGCCAGTCAAAATGGAAATCGCCAGTGCGTTAATTTGCTGCTCCAATCAAAAGCTAATCCTGATATTCAAGATCGTAATCGTAAAACACCCTTGCATGTAGCTAGTGAAATTGGTGATTGCATGTGTGTTGATCTACTACTCCAGTCAAGAGCTGGACCTAATATTCAAGACCATAATGGTGCTACAGCATTATACATCGCCAGTCAAAATGGAAATCAACAGTGTGTTGATCTACTACTCCAATCAAAAACTAATCCTGATATTCAAACTACTGACTCTGTTACAGCACTGTATGTAGCTAGTGAAAGAGGACACCCCCAATGTGTTGATCTACTACTCCAGTCAAAAGCTAAGCCTGATATTCAACGTAATGATAGTACTACAGCATTGCATGCAGCTAGTTATGAAGGACTTTACCAGTGTGTTGATCTACTACTCTAGTCAAAAGCTAATCCTGATATTCAAACTACTGACTCTGTTACAGCACTGTATGTAGGTAGTGAAAGAGGACACCCCCAATGTGTTGATCTACTACTCCAGTCAAAAGCTAAGCCTGATATTCAACGTAATAACGGTACTACAGCATTGCATGCAGCTAGTTATGAAGGACATTACCAGTGTGTTGATCTACTACTCAAATCAAAAGCAGATCCCAATATTCAAGATAATAATGGTGTTACAGCATTGTATTTTGCAAGTAATAAGGGACATCACCAATGTCTTGATCTACTGCTGCAATCAAAAGCTGATCCTAATATTCAAGATAATAATCGTGTTACAGCATTGTATTCAGCTAGTGGAAAGGGGCATTCCCAATGTGTTGATCTGTTGCTCCAATCAAAAGCTAATCCTAATATCAATTGCTACAATGGTGCTACTGCATTACACACAGCTAGTTATGAAGGTCATTACCAGTGTATTTATCTACAACTCCAGTCCACAGCTGATCCTAATATTCAAGATAATTACGGTAATACAGCATTAATTTTAACTAGTCAAAACGGATATTACAAGTGTGTTGAACTACTTCTCTATTCAAAAGCTAATCCTAATATTTGCACTAATAATGGTGTTACAGCTTTACTTGCAGCTAGTCAAAACGGACATCACCAGTGTGTTGATTTACTTCTCCATTCAAATGCTAACCCTGATATTCAAGATAAAAATGGTACTACAGCATTGCTCATAGCTATTTACCGAGGACATCGCCAGTGTGTCGATTTACTACTTCAATCAAAAGCTGATCCTGATATTCAGAATAAAAATGGCATTACAGCATTGTATATAGCTAGTCAAGAGGGTCATTACCAGTATGTTGATTTACTACTACAGTCAAAAGCTGATCCTGACATCCAAACTGAAAATGGGGTTACAGCATTGATTATAGCTACTCACAATAGACATCACCAGTGTGTTAATTTACTACTCCAATCAAAAGCTAATCTTCATATTCAAGCTAATGACTGTATTACCCCTTTGATAAAAGCGATTAGTAATAATGATCACCAGATTGTTATGATGTTACTGAAACACAATGCTGATCCTAATGCTATAACTTATCACTCTAGTCCACTTTCTCTTGCTTGTTGGCATGGACACTTATCAATAGTATATCTTCTTTTACAGTATGGTGCACTCGTAGAAATACAAGATAGCATACCTTCTATAATAGTTGCAGTATATGAAAGTTGTTATGATATTGTGAAAGTTCTAATCAATGCTGGTGCTAATGTCAATGTACAATATGGATGTAATGTTTCAACACCTCTTATGGTAGCCTCTGGACGTGGTAATCTACATATGGTTGAGTTGCTTCTTCAATCCAGAGCTGATATATCAGTAAAAAATAAGTATGGATATACAGCTTATGATGCTGCTGTTGCTACTGAACATCACGACATAATAACATTATTAGCTTGTAAGATATATGATCAAGCTCAGGAGCATTTATCACCTTCTGAGGCATCTAAAAGTCCTGAGATAACGAAGGATGATGATATATCACAACTCAGTGATATGATAGAGTCTCATTCACACATTAAAACTGATTCACAGCAAACACGCCAATCTAACAATGATTCAGAAGCTGTTTCACAACAACATCCTGTTGAACACACTGATCGTCACACGAAAAAAGAAGCCATTAATTCTATAATCAATTCACTTCAAGCCTTGCTTCAAGCAAGCTACAAATTCTCAACAAAGAATATCGAATTAATGTTTAAAAACCAAGTTGTGATTGTTGCACCGAGTGCTTAATAAAAATTTTACTTATTTTTTGTTGATATTTTACTATGGTTTTTGCTATTAAACTATAAAAATGTGTATTAACGTTTGATAAATAATATTTGCTATTACATGTATTAAGATTTTATTATCTGGTTAATATTAATATTCAAAGTTCTAATTATAAGAGCAATAATAATATATTAGTGTTAGCTGTCAATTTTAAAGTATAGTCAATTCACTTTAACCAATTATTATATCCTACACGAACCAATTTTCAAATATCAAACTGTGTTTCCTGCTTTCGGCAATGCTTCAAATTTTTAAAATTGCAATTGCAAGTTTTTAATTGGAATACTAAACTTTTTTCAAGTTTTAAAATTTTTGTAGTTAATATTTACTTTTAGATTTACATGAAATAATAATGTTCAAAGAAATCACTCAGTTATGTGATCATATTTCTACTACTAGACAGCTACAAATCTGATACGGTTATTAATTTTAAAACATGACATAGTAATAATTGCTATTAACTACAGTTATTGTGCAATTGGAAGAACAGATAACAACAATAATAACAATTATACAATTGTATGTTAGTATTAGCCTGTCATTTATTTGCAATATAATTATTTATTCTAATTTTTAAAACTAGACAATCAACACACAATCTAATCTTTATGTAGAGAGAAAGACATCTTAGTCCTGCAAAATGAAAAGAAAGAAAATAAATAACAAGATTCATAACTGTACTTCACTTTTCTAGGGGGATTATACTCATGGCACTCATGCAGTTCAAAGATAAATTACATTTTGTAAAAGCTAAACTGAGTATCATATATCCTGTATATATATATATGTCACAACTTACTATTAGCAATGGATTCCTTCCAGCACAGACACTATACCTGCTGAACAACTTGCATAGTGAAGAATATGTGCCACCTTCAGAATCGAATTTACGCCAATTACAAAGAAGTTCATAAAACTGGTCAGTAGGTGTCCGTCGATGTTTACCAATAATCACAGCTGCTTTTTGCGAGCAGAGCACTTGATGACCGAACAAGCGAGGATCATGCCTTCGAGCCATACAATCGGCAAGGGTTTTGAGAGTTTTATCGCTGATCCGTTTATTGGCTTTGACAGTGTCAAAGAGTTTTTCGATAATCACTCTGGGAATACCTTCGAATAGATCAAATGTTAGAACATCCTTCAGAAGCATATAGTTCCCATCAATACCTTTGACATTCACGCTTTCATTCATCATGGCTATTACAATGTTTTTCATGTGTACTTCACTATAAATACCATTTGATTGCCGCATCAAGGTCTCTCCAACACGTAAGAATGGACATAGTTGTTTGTAAAATGAAAGGATTGCATCGATGATGGCACTACGAATTTCAACATGACTGACTATTGATGTTTCTTCGGAGGAGACGATGAATACAACAGCTTTGTTTCGCTCAAATGTTTCTATAGCCACCTTGGTTTCATTCTCATTTCTATAAATGAGATTTCCATTCCATAATGAGCAGTGTTGTAGTGGCTCTGTTAGTTTGCATTGTGGACCAAATGGAAACATGTAAGCAAAATAAAGAAACAATATTTGTGTGAACCATTTTGGGAAATAGGATGCTTCTTCTTGACATCTCAAGACCCAAGTGGATACGTATGAATGATCATACAAAAGGCTCTCACTCTCTCCTTTATATGGAAGGAACAGTGGAAAGAAGAAAAAGTCAGATAATACTGACTCAGCATTTTGCTTGAAAATAACAGATAGTGAACGACTATTTAATACTTGACAAATATGCAAATACTGTAATAGATGAATACAAGCTTTATCATCTATTTCAGGAGATAGATTCTGTAGATCTGAACGATGGAGAATTGGGCTGTAAGCTTGTGGACGATATACATCAGGTCTGATCTTTTGAATAATTGGTAGTAAGACTTTAGCTAGATCTAAGATTATCCAGCTTTCTATGAGGCTTTCCTTATTTCTTAAGAATGTGATTATTGCTCTGTTAGATAAATCTAAAAGAACATCTATCAACTTTATAGAATCAATAGAATATGAAGGAACTTGGTGTTTTAGATTGGATGTGAAATTTGAAACCTTTATTGCTGAACAAGACGTTTCTATCGAAAGCAGATGCTTATATAAAAGATACAAATCTGGAAGAGATGAACTGGTGGATCTGGTAATCTTGTTTGAAAATCTTTCAATCGTTTGATTAAGCACCTGTTTGTAGTTAGTGGTTCTGTCAACGTGTATGGTCTCTAAGAATTCAAACTCTCTGTACAACTTCAAAGCTTTTTCGACAATACATTTGACATCTTGCTCCAACTCTTCCTTTGCCTCTCCTGTGATTGCTACCGCTAATCCAAATGTTGCTGTGGTCGAGGAAGCTATGCAACATACCAACTGTAACCAGTAATATAACTGCTGTGTTGCTTTCTGACCTCTCCGATGGGAGCGAATACTTACCACAAATAAAGATGGTGTTGTGATGGCCAATGGACTATCATCACCACTGTCAAACTGGACATGATCTGGAACTGCATAAATTGTTCTTTTCCCACCATTGTTAGGCAGGGGTATTACACCTGGACAGATGGGGCCAGTTGACATATCTTCCACCAATGCAGAATAGAATGGACTTGTTTCACCAAGTATCAGAACCTTGACAGATGATTCTATGTTACCACATCTAGATTGAAGGATATTCATAACTCCTTTGCTGATAGCATAATGAAATGGAGTTTTACCATCAGCATCAACAGGGACAGGATTGCATGTTGTACTAAATAAAAGCTCTCTTACACAACCTTCGTGATTGCAAATAGAAGCAAAATGTAAGGCAGCTTTCCCGTCATCACAAGATGCATTTGCATCCACGGACATCTTGTTTACAAGATAGCGAACTATTTCATCATGACCTTCTGCACATGCATAATGTAGACAATTATACCCACTATCGTTAGTGTAAGCCAAGTTACAGTTGTGTTTTGTAACTAATACTTCCACAACTTTAAGCCAGCCATTTATACAAGCTAACTGCACCAAACTAGCATTTGAAACCTCCTTCATTGGAGAGGAAGAACAACTAATAGCTGTTTTAATATGGTCTACAGGAATTGGAAGTGATGAAAGTAGATCTAAGGCCATAGTTTCATCTCTTTGTAGGAAAGCACCAATGCATTCAGAAACAAGACCCATCATGAGTTGATCCTTAGATTGATGCTCATTCACGAATTTTAGCGCTCTTGTTTCTCTCATCTCTAGCACTTGTCTTCTTAAACCAACTGTTCTATTCCCCTTTCCTAGTCTTTCTTGAGCTAGCTGGATTTCAAGATTTTGTGAGGACATACCAGTATCTATAATCTGTAAGAAATAAATAGAAGTACCTAAATTATTTATTATAATGTTGAAAAAGTTGAAACTAAAAGAAAAGAGACTTGCATACCTGAGCTTGTTTTGTAGTTGTCATTAAAAGTTCACGAAGTTGAAGTTCTTGGAATGCCTTCTCAATACGTAAAGTAGTTTCCAATTCTCTCAGAGACATTTTCAGATTGTCTACTTCTTTTCTTGTTTCAGTAAGTTCTCTCTCCTTTTTCTCTAGTTCTCTTTGGAGGGTGTCTTTACTTGCTTGACACTTAAAATATTCAACACTGATTTCTGTGAAGCTGTTATTTACTTTCTCCAAATCTGCTTCGATATCTTCAAGGATTTCTTGAAATAATACATCTCGTCGACTCTGTAAACCATCTCTGTGTCGTTTCTTTCTGGTATGCTGTTCCTTAATCTCTGCTCTCTCTTTGGATAACTTTGCTGTGAGTTTTCTCATAACATCCAATTCTGTCTGAATATTTATTATAGTATTTTCACACTCTCTCTCATATTCTTCTTTGTCTTTTATTTTTTGTCTGGCATAGTAAGTCCTCTGGCCGTGTTCCTTCAAGTTCTTCTGCATGCAACAGAGTTGATGTTTCTCTGTATCTTCTACATTCCAGTCCTAGAATGTATACATGTTTATACATTCATTCATACATACGTATATATGTACATACATATATATGAACATAATAATATGTACATTTGTATATACATGTATACATTGTACATACATATACACATACACATATACACATATATACATACAAACATACATACATACACATATACATACATACATCATATATATATACATACATACATACATACATACATACATACATACATACATACATACATAGTAACAGTAACTCACCATTTGAACTGGAATCTGATCATCTTCTATATTAAGATTTGATATATCAACTCCTATCAATGAATAAAATAATAAGGTCATAGTTGTGTTGTGAAATTATTGCATCAGTAGCTTGGGTACAAATCCCCATTAAGGAATTTACATTGTACTTGATAATAGTAAGTATGTATTGGTTCAGCTTTGACAACATTTACTTAGTTCCGATTGGAAACATACCAAGGAAGCAAAGCTAATACTGACTTTAACACAATTACAAATCCTTCTAATATCCTAATATTCAAAAAGGTTTTGATCAAACACTTACCTTTTAACACTCCTTATTTGGTGATTTTGTACAGGAAGGCAACAAATTTGGTATCTAAGAAGATTAATAATAGCTCTTCCTGGATACCAAATTTCATTGACTTCCTGTACAAAATGGCAGAATGACGAACAATTGAAGGTAAGTGTTTAACCAAAATTAATTTGTACCTTTTCGAAAATTAGGTCACATTGTCATACTTACCATAAGCTTCTGCTATATCTACTGCTTTGCACATCATGCCAGAACTGATTAAGGCTCTTAAAAGCTCAGACAATTTTGGAGGACTTGGCTGCTTTTTCCATACATCAATCATCTCAGTGAGACAACGATTAACACCCTGAATACGATAATCCATGTCAATTCTTCTCAAAGTGTGTTGATTTATGTTTAGGAATATACCAAGTGTGAACCATGTGTCACTAACAGATATCAGGTGATGAAGTATTTTATCTGCAAGATAAAGATGATAATATAATTATTTTACTCCAATATGTTATCATAATTATAAATGTTGCTTTCCTTAGCAAATACTATAGTATAGTAATTTAATAGTTTTACAATTAGTGGATTTTTGTGTTACATGCTATTTAACATGCATGGTTTGTTTACTATATAGGCCATTGAACTTAATTAAATTAAAAATTTTTTAAAGGCATAGTCATGTGATGCTTATAAATACTGAAATACTCACTTTTGACTTTATATATAGTTTCAGTAATAAGTATTGATTAATTAAGTAAACTTTAACATAGTACTATATTTCCATGCCAAAATCAAAAAAATCCCTGTACTAAGAAGTTAGTACTGATATCATAATAGTGTCATATATCATAGCCCCTCCTTCACTAATATACAATTCCCAATACTTACTATCGGGTGGAATAATGACATCATCAATCTTGACTGTATCATCTGGCTGAATTGATTTATCAACTATTGCATTTGGTAAAGAGCTGCCAGGTGTTGTCAAGCAGTTGGAATTGATTTGTAGCAGAGGTGTTGTCTGGTGTTCAGAATCATTTTGTGATTGATTTAAGCTATCAGTTGAACTATATACTGACAATCTTTTTAACATCTGTTTCTCCAAAACGTCTTCATCCACATGGTCATGATCAGTAGAAATTCTGTATGATCTTTGTAGCGATGGTGAGGTTTGAGTTGACCTAGTGTTTGGTTCTAAGATACAGGTATTTGGACTCTCAGTTACTATCACTGATGGAGGCGGTTGGATAACCTTACTAATTCTACTATCTTCATTTTCTGTGCTGGCATAACTTGCAGTAGGTTCTAGAACTAGTGGAGAAGTATCACTATATTCACTAGCTATAGTAGACATGTTTTTTTGCTTGGCTTGTGAACTAACACACAAAGAGAACATAACTATTCCAGCTACCACAACAAATACAGATAATCCAAGTAGTTTTACAGAGCTGAAGTTTGGAGATTCAGAGTCTCGCCTTTCAGACACCAATCTCGATGTTTCTAGTGATCGCTTGCTTAGCTCATCCATTTTTTGAGTGACATTGTGAAACTTAGCATTAATACAGTATCGTTGAGCATTGTCACATACAAGGTTTAGCTGGATTGTTCTCTTCAGGCATATTGACAAAATATCTTCACTCAATGACAAATATGTTTTGCCATTTACAAAGGAAGAATTAGCCTTTCCAATCGCAATCCAAATAGTTTCATTTGCTCTCTCTAATATTTCCACTCGACAGGAGATTTTATAGCTTGTATTTAGGTCATCAAGAATGTCTCCAGTCAGTACCAATTCCTTTGATTGCTTCTCTAACTCAGTTGCTATAATATTCGGGGTGAATGTACGTAACGTACAGTTTCTTCTTTCTGCTTTAACATCAGTTGTAAGAACACCTGCAATAAGGAAGATTGTAAAGTAGATATAGTTTCTCCGTTTCATCATTATGAAGTTCGTTGGTTTACTTGGCTGAAGTGAGAAGCACATTCACCAAAAGAACATTCCTAAGGCACTTATCAAGAACCGCCCCCCACAAACTTGTGGTTTGACAGGAATCTAATGAATGTTCTTTTGAATACTCTTTTGCAACAATTGTACTTCCTGCCTTGAAGATTTTGTAAAGACTATGGTGTGAAGATTTTGTAAAGACTATGGTGTGAATAATGGTTAGTTATCACAGTATATAATTTATTTATTTTAATACACAGATATTACATGAGATTTTGTCTATGAACAAACATGGTTAGTTATTCTAGTTATCACTGTGTATAATCTATTTATTGTACCCATTGTTATACACAGACAAGACGATGTGGATTAACACTACAGAATTAACTTAATGAAACAATCACTTTACTTTTGAAAAAATAGACTCTAGTTATTACTTTATTATACAATTTTCTAATATTTTGTTTGTAAAAGGTTTTTGTTCAACACAAATTAAAATAACTGCATAATAATAGTCCAACACTACTTTATGAAAAGCAGTAGCATTATGATATGAATTTGGCTTAGTCTACACTAGACAAAGATTACTACATCAGTAAGTGGAACTACTGTCCAATATACTAGTTTTGAATGACAATCTGACATAAAGTGGTGTATTACATGTAGAGGGTATTATTGTGAAGGTAACTCAAAAAATATGATATTGGCAATTAAACATGCAACAGTTGTTCCACTTTCTGATATGATGTATTTTAATGTGCAGAGTTCATATTTTTGCCATTCGGATGACTGTTTTGAAGTTACACCCACTTTTGATCATTTCACTGGCTTTGGTCTTTGGTTTATTAAGCTTTCTACAGGAACTACAAGCTTCAGATCATCACAAACCATCAAGTCATCTCTGTGAAGGAATTTAGTGTATTGTAGGTGGGTTCTTATGTAATGAGACTCCCTGAAATACCCTGTATATTTCTATAAACTTATCGAACACCACTCTGAATTAGAAGTGGGCGTAACTAGTAAACCGTGTCCCCAGTGTCAAAAATTTCAAAAAAAATGAACTCAGCACATCGAATTCCACTAAGTCAGTGAGTGGGACCACTGTCAGAGGTCTACTTTCCAATATACTAGTTTTGAATGACACTCTGGAAAAAATGACATAAAGTGGTGTATTACATGTAGAGGGTATTATTGTGAAAGTGACTCAAAAAATATGATATTGGCAATTAAACATGCAACAGTTGTTCCACTTTCTGATATGATGTATTTCAGTGTGCTGAGTTCATATTTTTTGAAAGTTTTGCCATTCGGATGACTGTTTTCAAGTTACACCCACTTTTGATCATTTCACTGGCTTTGATCTTTGCTTTATTAAGCTTTCTACAGGAACTACAAGCTTCAGATCATCACAAACCATCAAGTCATCTCTGTGAAGGAATTTAGTGTATTGTAGGTGGGTTCTTATGTAATGAGACTCCCTGAAATACCCTGTATATTTCTATAAACTTATCGAACACCACTCTGAATTAGAAGTGGGCGTAACTAGTAAACCGTGTCCCCAGTGTCAAAAATTTCAAAAAAAATGAACTCAGCACATCGATTTCCACTAAGTCAGTGAGTGGGACCACTGTCAGAGGTCTACTTTCCAATATACTAGTTTTGAATGACACTCTGGAAAAAATGACATAAAGTGGTGTATTACATGTAGAGGGTATTATTGTGAAAGTGACTCAAAAAATATGATATTGGCAATTAAACATGCAACAGTTGTTCCACTTTCTGATATGATGTATTTCAGTGTGCTGAGTTCATATTTTTTGAAAGTTTTGCCATTCGGATGACTGTTTTCAAGTTACACCCACTTTTGATCATTTCACTGGCTTTGATCTTTGCTTTATTAAGCTTTCTACAGGAACTACAAGCTTCAGATCATCACAAACCATCAAGTCATCTCTGTGAAGGAATTTAGTGTATTGTAGGTGGGTTCTTATGTAATGAGACTCCCTGAAATACCCTGTATATTTCTATAAACTTATCGAACACCACTCTGAATTAGAAGTGGGCGTAACTAGTAAACCGTGTCCCCAGTGTCAAAAATTTCAAAAAAAATGAACTCAGCACATCGAATTCCACTAAGTCAGTGAGTGGGACCACTGTCAGAGGTCTACTTTCCAATATACTAGTTTTGAATGACACTCTGGAAAAAATGACATAAAGTGGTGTATTACATGTAGAGGGTATTATTGTGAAAGTGACTCAAAAAATATGATATTGGCAATTAAACATGCAACAGTTGTTCCACTTTCTGATATGATGTATTTCAGTGTGCTGAGTTCATATTTTTTGAAAGTTTTGCCATTCGGATGACTGTTTTCAAGTTACACCCACTTTTGATCATTTCACTGGCTTTGATCTTTGCTTTATTAAGCTTTCTACAGGAACTACAAGCTTCAGATCATCACAAACCATCAAGTCATCTCTGTGAAGGAATTTAGTGTATTGTAGGTGGGTTCTTATGTAATGAGACTCCCTGAAATACCCTGTATATTTCTATAAACTTATCGAACACCACTCTGAATTAGAAGTGGGCGTAACTAGTAAACCGTGTCCCCAGTGTCAAAAATTTCAAAAAAAATGAACTCAGCACATCGATTTCCACTAAGTCAGTGAGTGGGACCACTGTCAGAGGTCTACTTTCCAATATACTAGTTTTGAATGACACTCTGGAAAAAATGACATAAAGTGGTGTATTACATGTAGAGGGTATTATTGTGAAAGTGACTCAAAAAATATGATATTGGCAATTAAACATGCAACAGTTGTTCCACTTTCTGATATGATGTATTTCAGTGTGCTGAGTTCATATTTTTTGAAAGTTTTGCCATTCGGATGACTGTTTTCAAGTTACACCCACTTTTGATCATTTCACTGGCTTTGATCTTTGCTTTATTAAGCTTTCTACAGGAACTACAAGCTTCAGATCATCACAAACCATCAAGTCATCTCTGTGAAGGAATTTAGTGTATTGTAGGTGGGTTCTTATGTAATGAGACTCCCTGAAATACCCTGTATATTTCTATAAACTTATCGAACACCACTCTAATTAGAAGTGGGCGTAACTAGTAAACCGTGTCCCCAGTGTCAAAAATTTCAAAAAAAATGAACTCAGCACATCGAATTCCACTAAGTCAGTGAGTGGGACCACTGTCAGAGGTCTACTTTCCAATATACTAGTTTTGAATGACACTCTGGAAAAAAATGACATAAAGTGGTGTATTACATGTAGAGGGTATTATTGTGAAAGTGACTCAAAAAATATGATATTGGCAATTAAACATGCAACAGTTGTTCCACTTTCTGATATGATGTATTTCAGTGTGCTGAGTTCATATTTTTTGAAAGTTTTGCCATTCGGATGACTGTTTTCAAGTTACACCCACTTTTGATCATTTCACTGGCTTTGATCTTTGCTTTATTAAGCTTTCTACAGGAACTACAAGCTTCAGATCATCACAAACCATCAAGTCATCTCTGTGAAGGAATTTAGTGTATTGTAGGTGGGTTCTTATGTAATGAGACTCCCTGAAATACCCTGTATATTTCTATAAACTTATCGAACACCACTCTAATTAGAAGTGGGCGTAACTAGTAAACCGTGTCCCCAGTGTCAAAAATTTCAAAAAAAATGAACTCAGCACATCGAATTCCACTAAGTCAGTGAGTGGGACCACTGTCAGAGGTCTACTTTCCAATATACTAGTTTTGAATGACACTCTGGAAAAAAATGACATAAAGTGGTGTATTACATGTAGAGGGTATTATTGTGAAAGTGACTCAAAAAATATGATATTGGCAATTAAACATGCAACAGTTGTTCCACTTTCTGATATGATGTATTTCAGTGTGCTGAGTTCATATTTTTTGAGAGTTTTGCCATTCGGATGACTGTTTTCAAGTTACACCCACTTTTGATCATTTCACTGGCTTTGATCTTTGCTTTATTAAGCTTTCTACAGGAACTACAAGCTTCAAATCATCACAAACCATCAAGTCATCTCTGTAAAGGAATTTAGCATATTATAGGTGGGTTCTAATGTAATGAGACTCCCTGAAATACCTTGTATAATTAATCCACTAGCAATGAGACAAGGGAAACTACACAATTCAGTGAAACAAGTTCATTATATTCAGTACAATGTATGCTTTAGTGCGTTCCTATCCATGGTTGATGATATATATGTACATGTACCGAGTTTACCTTCCCTATGGTTTCACAGTTTAGTTACATAGTCATGTACATGTACATGTACATACTTACATGTAGGCACTAGTAGTTGCATCTCACTTTCTTCAAATAGATTAGTGAATAACAATAATTTGATTGAGACTATCAATTAGGTCTTGCTCAGATGGTTTTTGCATGCATAACCTCAGCCAATGGACACCACAGCTGCTAAAGAAGGATCACTAGGCTTGAGAAGTGCAAATGAACATATGCAAAGAAGTGTAAATGATTTGCCACCTTAGCTGCAAATAAAGTTTGACATGTGAATGCCATGGCATGCATGCACATGTAGATTACTATAAATAAGTGTACTATACTAGTCATGCAGTTAGTTTTGAGTTACTGTAGAGAAAATGGTGAGTACTACTATGTGCATAATTGTCTATGTTCATTTTAAAGTTGATTTAATAGCCACCTAAGAACAAGTACAAAGTAGATACAGAGAAGTTAAGTAGGTTTATGCTGACACACAGTTTACCACCACCAAGAGCTTCAAGAATTGATAATGGTTACTGGGTACAAGCTGCAAGGATGGTGTATGGACGCAAGAAACCATCATTTAAATCCATTGTTGCAGTGAGCAATTACTGGTACTACAACCTAAGAGGATTTAAAAAAGAAACTATGGAGAGCAATAAAGTCAGTAATTATTATATGTTTTATAAGAAGTATATAACAGCATGCATTGTGGTCTTCAAGGTTAATACTGCTGCAATACAGAAAAAGAGCATGGAGGATATAATACAAGTACTTACAAAAATTTGTTAATAAAATTAATTGTTTATGCTTGAATACTTTTTAGCATGACACAACTAAATTGCAAAGTAATTTAGAAGAACTAGCAGCAGTAAGTTAGAAAATATTGTCTCTTGCAATTTATTTATGACAATAGCAAAGACAAATCATATGCACTGATGAAGTGTATGTGAGTGCATTGGAAAATGTAGTATAACACTTAACAAATCTAATGATCAGCACTAGCTTTGCATTAATTATCCAAATGTCAATACTTCAGACTACAGAGAAACCCACTGGTAAAAGCAGAGTAATAGATGTAAAAGAGGTTATTGTTAATGATGAGGAATCAGAGGCTAAAGTATGTTATTAATCACTACTTCATCTTCTCTTTTGACGATTAAACATTGACAGTCTGGACAAGAAGATTGTGATGAAGACCCTGAATTGTTTTGCATGTGTCAGCAGCCATATGATGAGACAAGGTTTGTTTACTATATATGTTGTAAAATAAAAGGAGTTAGTACTTAATTAATGTAAAATTAGAGTTATGATCATGTGTGATTACTGTGGTCAATTCTACCATCTGGAGTGCATTAACATCACTAAGGAGGAAGCAGAAGGAATTAACACATTTATTTGCCAAATTTGCTCTGACAAGGACTGCAACAGCCCTCTTTATCATGAAGGTATGAGCAAAATTGCTATAATGACTACTACAACGATACAATTGTGAATGTAACAGATCCACATATAAAACTGCAACACATTTCTTTAAGAAAGAGCAAAGAAGACTGTACAGTATCAAAGGTTTACAAATTAATTATATATTACTAAAATTACTGAAATTGTCATGCATAATTATACAGATTACAACAACTGGTTCAGCTGATAACAGTTTGTCTACAGTGAGTAATGATAATACCCTATATGTTGATTCTTTTAATGTACACTTTCAGATAACAGAGGAGCCACAGTACTTTACAGCTATAACAGTTAAAAAAACAACTACAGCTTTACAGAAGGAGGAATGGGAAATGATGGGAGGTGGACACAGTACTTTGTCCAAAGATTGGAAGGAAGTCATTACTTCAAAATTAGAAATCGTGAATCCCTACTGCAGCTTTGCCTACTCATGGAGATGGAAAAAAAAGAACTGCTCAAGAAAACATTCAGATATCCTCTTTAGATGTAGAGGACGATGCAGCTTCTCGGATTGTTATACCACATTTACTGTTACCATCAATTCAGACATGGAAATGACAACAGAATTTTCCGGAACTATCAGACATCGAATAGGAGACACAAAGGCAAGAAATATTACAACACCACAGAGACAGAAATTAAGGGCCGAACTACAACATGAATTGCCTTCAACCCTCCGAGCAAAAAGATATCTCTCACTAAGTCATCCAGAGTATATGTCAGGGAAGAGAGACAGCGTAGGAAGATCAGCATCAGTTTATCAGAAAATATCTTCAGAAGGTAACCTCGAGAAACAAGCTGCCGGAAATGTTATTTTATCAATAATGAAACTCAGAGAGAAACTAATAGAGACAGACAAACTATCACGAATCCATCAAGGGTATATACATCACATCACAGCTGTGCCATTTGGTGTAATTCTGTTCACTGAGCTCGGACTAAGAATATACCATCAACTGTCACCATTACTCACTGTACACTGTGATGCGACAGGCACGATTGTCCAAACCAAAGAGTTTGGTAAGATACTTTATTATGCCTTAGTATTACGTCACCCAGAAGAAAAATCTCCCGTGGCTGTTGCTGAATTTATAACAGCAAGCCAATCAGTTTTAGCTTTCAGTTACTTCTTAGAGAGTTTTCGTCGTGCTGAGGCTATCATGTATGGTTATGGAAATTTGTCTGTTCCATTTGAAGTGTTAATTGATCGCAGCATAGTACTGCTAATTAGCTTCTTGAAAGTTTTCAACAATGAAAGCCTCTCCAGTTATTTACACAGGTGTTTCAGGTTAGTGATGAACTGTAGCAACCCGGAAGACAGTCATCTGTTAATGGTCCATGCGTGTATTAGCCACGTTATGAATAGTGTTAAAAAAGACATCAAGAAACTATTGTGAGTTAATTGATTTAGTATACATGTATACATTTTTTACTGTCTATATTTTTATTGTAGCAAAGCTGCTGACAATTACAAGTTTGTGATGTTTGTTTTCTCTGTACTTGTAAATGCTACCACCATGGAAGATCTGATGGCTTCACTACGAAAATGTAAGATACTTTTCTGTTCAAAGTGAGTTACTTGATTAATAGTGAAGCTGTCATATGTAACATCCTATAAACATCAGGTTACTGAGTGATGATGTTGCTAAAGCACATCAATACTTTATCAAAGAGATATCGACCATTGGAAAAGAGAGATTCACTACAACATCAACAGATGATTTCATCCATAATCTATCAGATGATGAAGGTGATGATGATATGTCATCCTGTATGAGTGAAGAGATGGCTACATTTGCTGGAATCAAGAAACCATTTGGATCTTATGTTGCCAAAAGGTTATTGAACTACCCAACAGAGGTTATACATTTAGCAGACAATACATGTGCAAGAAATGTCTATTATTGCAATGAGTTTTGGGAAGTCTTAACTAAAAAATGGATACCAACAATACCTGTTTGGACAAGTATTTTGAGAGGTACTGCATACACACTGAGTGACAATTAGTATTTGTGTACATAATTTATTTATTCGCATGTACATTTTACAGGAAGGGGAACTCAACCTCAGTGGTCATCAAAGCAAAATCCACATATATGTACAAGACAGGTAAAAAAAATGCTTCATGAACATTAAAGATTATATTGATTTCCATGTAAATGCAACATACATACATACATGTATACCTCATTTGTTTAGAGAATGTCAGAAAGAACATCAGGGGCAGTTGAAGGGTGGAATAGAATATTAAAGTGTATTGACCACCCTCGTCACCGACTGAGGCCAGATGTTTTTATACATGATCATTGGCAGCCTTTAACAGGAAGGCAACTGACATACATCGATCAGCTAAATGGAAAAACAAAACAGTTGGTGATGGTAGGTCATAATTGTATACAATCAACTATTTACATTTACATTTCATTGATTGTTGATTTATCTTACCCAGAGGAATTCAAGGAAACATGGAAAACCCATTAAAGAAAAGTGGTCAAAGAGACAAAAGACTGCTATGCCAAAAAATACACGTGGATACTACCAAAAGCCTCCCACGAAAAATCTCAAAATACCTATGTTATATAGGTAATGCCATTAACACAATTTACATGATATAAAAGTGTACACATATATTTGACACAGAGCTGAAAAAGAGGAAGTAATCATGGGCAGCTCGACAAATTTAATTGATGCTCCACATTGGGTTAGTTAGCTAATTATAATTATGTTTATACTATTAACATTATCACCACATACAAAGGATAAAGAAGTAACATCATCAGTGATTGAATTGATCAAAAAGGGGAATGCTGGAGTTTTAAATCCTGATGATTGTAATGTTTGTTGGCTGGCTTCAGCATTGCAAGCATTGGAGGTCACACCACTGCCACTTATTTTACAAGGTTATAAGAGTACTTGAGTTAATCCACTTGTTAATTCATTATATAAACATTGACAGGTTTTCCAGATGGTATTCTCAGTGAGATTGAAGAAGCTTATCTTGCAATACATCGAAACTTCCAGAATGATACTGCTGTTGACCCAACAACTCTAATAGTAGGATTTATAAACATTCATGCATGTACATGTATATTTTATACAATATACAAAGAGGGCTTGGTGGCTTAAGCCAGACAATTGGATGATTTCAACTGCATTACACAATGTAGTTAATTATTTATATGTATGTATATAATTTATATATATATATATATATATAATATATATATATATAATATATATACATATAGTCTGCTATAAAGAATCATACAGACACTGACGCTCACCCAGTATTGGTGTCACTGGAGGAGAATGATGTTGCAGAAGGATTACTTCTTTTGTTGAGGGAATTGATGAAAACATTGACACAATCTACCAAGGTGAAATGATGCTTCATTCTTTTGAAAAGGCATTAGTATACACCCTTTTTATAGGAAATAAATGTACCTGGGTCAAAGGAAATGTTTTCCATGTTTGTTGAAAGACAAGGAATGTGTTACACATGTCAACAGGTTCAGACATTGCAATCTAGCTGTATACATTCACATACATTGTATATACACAGTGGATTCAGTAAATATATGTTTGTTACTTTACAGGCAGAAAATTGAATATTTATATACATGACAAATGTCCTTACACAGTATCTTCATTTCATAGATAATATATGAAACTGTCTCAAATCAGATTTTACGATGTCAAGTACAACCCAAATTATACTACACTGATGTTTCAGTGATCTGTTGTACATCCCTCAACATCTTTATTAAAACTTTTGAAGTTGAATCACCGTAAGTCAGTAACTCAGTATATAATGCTCATTGCCAAAACCTGAATGCAAATTGCACATAGACTATGCCAACAGTGTCGTGCAGCACTTACTGTCACAGGAAAAGTGAAACATTTCCCACCTGTTTTTATCCTATCCATTCAAAGAGCATGTTCACTCAACATAAAGTCAAGTGCAGTAGTCACAATAAACAGAAAAATAACCTTGTGTGATGAGAAAGGAGAAATTATCTACAAATTGGCAGCTATCATTGTAAGTGTTGAACATACAAAATTGTAACAAAAAGAAACCAAAACATACTGTATGTGTATTACGTAGATTCACCATGGTGACTCTACAGAATCGGGGCACTGTAAGTATAACACTGATTTAATTGCTCATAGGTATTGTACCATACTTTCAATAGATACAACACTTGTTGATAATAATAAAGAATGGATACACTACAATGACAACAACATCAGAAATATGCCATATCATTACATTGATACAGATTATGTAAAGGTACATGTAGTTCATTGCACAACAACATATAAGTCTACAATTATGACTACATACACAGAGAAATGTTGTCCTTACAGTGTACACACGACCTTCAACAGAGGTTGGTAAAAATGTTCAACTGTTTGTATTAGTAATGTATTACTTTTGTTTGTAGGTATTCTTGAATCCTGTAGCAGAATCAGAAACTGTTGGTCCTGCATTATGGAAAAAGGCAAACCAATCATTATTAACATTCATGAATTATATAACATTCATTATTATTCACTGTATATAGCATTTCCATTTTGGACTAAATGCTAATGAAGAAAACGAGGTTCATAATATATATATATATATATATATATATATATATATATATATATATATATATATATATACATATATATGCATACAATCCAGTTTGAAGATTTTATATTTTTTTGTAGTTAAATAGTAACAGTTACAGTACTTATGAGACATTGAAGCCTGGTTGCTGGTTACATACTCAGGTAAGGCATTTTTCTATACATACTCACTATTACATTGTAAAAAAAATTTAGGTCATAGTTGACTACTTTCAGTTACTTTCGTCTGAGGCTGAGGATAGGGTATGAAACATTCATATCAACACTGCTTTGCATGCATTTCACAATCATTAAATTTAGTTTGAGATGAAGATGAAACCATATGATCCAACATTCCTGCCCAAATTATTAGCATCAGGTCATAGAAGTGTGCAATGTTTTACGAAGGTACATCTACAACACCAATAACAACATCATTATGAAACTTCTTGTCATTCAGAAAATAAACATATTTGATATGGACTACTTACTACTACCTGTCCATAAGCATTCACATTGGGTTCTAGTGGTACGTAATCATGAACAGTTTATGTGTACATACTTCTATATTTTGTACATTATAGGTTGTTGATATGAAAAATAACTTAATATATTACTTTGATTCTATGCTGCAAATAGATCCACAAACTGTGAACTGTATATGGTATATGAAAATCTGCAGTTGCACATGGTACATGTAAATTGTAAATTAATATAACAGGTACTATTTGTGTATGGAAGCACACAACAGAGGTTACAATACTCCTAGTCGTATTGATTGGAGATTCTGTGATGGGAAGGTACATGTTGTAGTAACTAATACATATGTCTTTTTCAATGGTTATCATATTAATGACAAAGCTCTGTAAGCTGTCACAGCAGCAAACCAGCTATGATTGTGGAATCATAGTATCAGTAATGGATGTACATTTAAGAGACAAACACAATGGTGGTAGTTACTTAAGTGGGTTGGGTCACCACACCCAGCTATTAGCCGTAGAATACCTTTAAGCTCTTATAGCTGGGAATATACACTTCATGGCAATTACTTAGTATCAGTAATGGATGTACATTCAAAAGACAAACACAATGGTGGTAGTTACTTAAGTAGGTTGGGTCAACACACCCAGCTATAAGCCGTAGAATACCTTTAAGCTCTTATAGCTGGGAATATACACTTCATGGCAATTACTTAGTATCAGTAATGGATGTACATTTAAGAGACAAACACAATGGTGGTAGTTACTTAAGTAGGTTGGGTCACCACACCCAGCTATAAGCCGTAGAATACCTTTAAGCTCTTATAGCTGGGAATATACACTTCATGGCAATTACTTAGTATCAGTAGTGGATGTACATTCAAGAGATAAACACAATGGTGGTAGTTACTTAAGTAGGTTGGGTCAACACACCCAGCTATAAGCCGTAGAATACCTTTAAGCTCTTATAGCTGGGAATATACACTTCATGGCAATTACTTAGTATCAGTAATGGATGTACATTTAAGAGACAAACACAATGGTGGTAGTTACTTAAGTAGGTTGGGTCACCACACCCAGCTATAAGCCGTAGAATACCTTTAAGCTCTTATAGCTGGGAATATACAATTCATGGCAATTACTTAGTATCAGTAGTGGATGTACATTCAAGAGATAAACACAATGGTGGTAGTTACTTAAGTAGGTTGGGTCAACACACCCAGCTATAAGCCGTAGAATACCTTTAAGCTCTTATAGCTGGGAATATACACTTCATGGCAATTACTTAGTATCAGTAATGGATGTACATTTAAGAGACAAACACAATGGTGGTAGTTACTTAAGTAGGTTGGGTCAACACACCCAGCTATAAGCCGTAGAATACCTTTAAGCTCTTATAGCTGGGAATATACACTTCATGGCAATTACTTAGTATCAGTAATGGATGTACATTTAAGAGACAAACACAATGGTGGTAGTTACTTAAGTAGGTTGGGTCAACACACCCAGCTATAAGCCGTAGAATAGTTTTCAGCTCTTATAGCTGGGAATATACACTTCATGGCAATTACTTAGTATCAGTAATGGATGTACATTCAAGAGACAAACACAATGGTGGTAGTTACTTAAGTAGGTTGGGTCAACACACCCAGCTATAAGCCGTAGAATACCTTTAAGCTCTTATAGCTGGGAATATACACTTCATGGCAATTACTTAGTATCAGTAATGGATGTACATTCAAGAGACAAACACAATGGTGGTAGTTACTTAAGTAGGTTGGGTCACCACACCCAGCTATAAGCCGTAGAATACATTTAAGCTCTTATAGCTGGGAATATACACTTCATGGCAATTACTTAGTATCAGTAATGGATGTACATTTAAGAGACAAACACAATGGTGGTAGTTACTTAAGTAGGTTGGGTCACCACACCCAGCTATAAGCCGTAGAATACATTTAAGCTCTTATAGCTGGGAATATACAATTCATGGCAATTATTTATAGATAAGACATTCAAAACAATATAAAACATGATATTGCTACTGTATGTTATACATTGTTTTGTAATAATAGCATACATTATTCTTTTCATCATATAGATAAAATCTATAGATTGTAAACTAGACCAAACATACCTAAAGTAGCAATACAGTTTTGATGAATATAAACAACTTAAATAACAATTGCAAAACTGGCAAGAAAGTAAATATTAACTAAAAAATAATTATTGTAAGTATATACATATATATATATATATATAATTATATATATATAATATATATATATATATATTTATTATATACATTGTAGCGATTAGCATTCATAACAATCAAGACTAACACAATAATTAGGCAAGATTATAAGTATATATATATATATATATATATTTATATATACATTGTAGCGATTAGCAATCTAGACTAACACATTAATTACCTTTTATCACCTTTTAATGGCCATCACAACATGAGGTTTTATGCCACACCTTCAGGAATGTTCTTTTGGTGAATGTGCTTTTCACTTCAGCCAAGTCGTTGGTTTGTAATTAGAAGTCAAACTTTACAAAGGGTCTGGTACACCAGATTAGAGGGGGTGTGGCATTCATGATGTACTCACGGGTGTTTTGAATAATTAATTTTGGACATTTAGTACACGCATGACGTCAGAAGAAAATTGAAATTTCACTTAGCAACGCGCTTAGCAACTATGCTAGCTGTTGTTTTTAGCATGTGACCATCAGGGAAAGTCCCTGACCACCCGAACACGTTGTGCAAAAGATAGAGCGATAAAAGAGCTACACGAGAAGTTCTGTCCCGTCCTCTGACCTTGTTCTATTCGAAATCCAGAGTCACGTTATCATCACAGAAAATGGAAATGAAAAGGAACTCCTTTTCTGACATTAAAGTTTTATGAAACTTTGTGGGCGAACTGTTTGCAAGGAAAAATGTTCCTCTTTCAGTTTAGGTAAGTAGAATGTTGCTTACATTTTTTTTGTGCACGATATGGAACAAACAAATTACTGTTGAATTTTACTATACCATTTGAATGATTGTAGAGGAATATATTTGGTAAATTTGGCATGAGTATAAATGAGTATAAATAATATACTACTGACTTCTTAGTGTTGATACGAATGGTGTGTTCCTGACTGTTGCAATATGTTACTTAGGCAAAGTTGTTCTAAAGCCATGCTGTTTAGCAGTAGCTAGCGAGGGTTCTGCACTTTAGTGCATTCATTTATATTCTAATCTAGACTGATCAATTTTGTGTTAAATGATGATCAATTTAGACAATCAGTTGTGCTAAATGATGATCAGTGATGATCTGATGACAATCAATGAAGCGTTAAATGATGATTAATTTAGGATTAAATGACAACTAGTGATGACCAATAATGATCACATGACACTTAAGTGATGATCAATGATAATCACATGACAGTTAAGTGATGATCATTTTAGTGCACAAGAAGTGTTCAATTTAGTGTTGAAAAAGGGTCAACGCATAGTCGCGCAAGTGACACAAACATATATATATATATATATATATATATATATATATATATACATTAAACCCCGTGGAAAGCAATTATAGGGATAAAAAAAGGCCATAAAAAGTGTAAACATTCTTCATTTCTGCATGGATTGTGTGAATTTTGGCAGGCCTATTCAAGGTTTATCTCATGTAATACTGACAAGACTGAACTTGCTTCGACAAAGAGACAATGATTACTAAAGTAGTGTGTGGTCAGAGATAATAAATTATCTCTGGTGTGGTGAACGAGGCAATTTCCGGACACTTGAGGTAATTACCGGACATTAAAAAATTATGTACTATTTCTATAATTGAAGACTAGTCTCGCAAGGCCAGCCCCTCACACGCTACGCGGGAAGAGGGTCTGCCGGTCTGGTCAAACTCGCATGTTACATTCGTGTTTTCTTGTTTAAGGTGCTACTAGGGAGTGGGCGGATGCGACTCCAATCGGTTTCAAAATAGAATATTATATAATATGACTCTAACCTGGTGTAGTAGCAACCTTCATATCTTCTAATCACCTTTATAGGGTCCTGGAATTGATAAAACATATATAAAATGTCCATTTTTGCAATCACAATAAGTACAAAACTGAGAAAGCCACGCCCACCAATCATGGCGTGCACCAAGTACAATGCATTTCCAGAAAACAAATAGAGCCGTTTTCTGGAAATTCATTTTACTTTTATAGTTACAAGAGGCTGAAGAAAGCTGAATTCTGTAGCTTTTCACTGAAACCATAAAATTTACCTTTCTAGAGACTATCAAACTCCGATCTTTCTCAGAGAGCAACTACAGTTACCCCGCCATTGTTTCCCACCCATGAAAATAAACTATCAGTGAAAACATTTAGGCCCAATAATTATACCCCCCGGGTGGGTGTGGCTTCCAAAAAATACAGAATGGAACCAGATTGTTTCTGAAAATAAACTATCAGTGAAAACATTTAGGCCCAATAATTATACCCCCAGGTGGGTGTGGCTTCCAAAAAATACAGAATGGAACCAGATTGTATGCAGCAAGAAGCTGGCAAGACTAGAAACCGATTGGAGTTTCAACTACCCCTCCCCCTAGTACAACCTTAACACGCCACAGTTTTTGTGGCGTGTTAACCACAGGCAAAGTGTATAAAGTATGTCAACACCTCAGTTTTAATTATAATTTCACCCACTTAAGAAACCCATTGACTGCAACACTAATGCATACTTTATATACTTTGCCTGTGGTTAACACGCCACAAAAATTGTGGCGTGTTAAACATGAATGCAACATGCGAGTTTGACCAGACCCTCTTCCCGTGTAGCGTGTGAGGGGCTGGCCTGGCAAGACTAATTGAAGACCACAATATCAAAGTTTAGTAGTAAAGCTACAACTTTAGTGCTAATGTGATAGGAGGAAGATAAGTAATCATGCCTAATCATCTCAAGTTTATATTAATATTGTTGGTGGGCCTGTATTAATTAAATGCTGAATACAAAATTGATGATATAAAACGAGATATGGTAAGGATACAAGAATAATATAAAGTGTGAGGAAAGTGATGAATAAAAGCAATTTTAAGTGAAGTTGTTACATGAAGCATATATGACATTTATACTCTTGATCTGGTTTATCACAGTCAAAATCTGTGCATATGATATGTGCATTCGATCCATATCTCATCTGGCTTATCATCATCATAAAGTACATCGCACTTCAAACATGTATATTCTACTGTTTTCTTCTCCTTCCCTAGTCTTACACTCGCTGTTTTTGCCTTTTGTTTGTCACTCTTTTTTCTCTTCCTCTTTTTGTTTTTTCTTCTGCTCTCTCTCTCTCTCTGCTTTGCGTTGCCTTTTTCCTTCTTCCTCTTTAACTTGTTCTCTTTTTTTTCTTCCAGGAGCTGAATCATTTCTTGACTAGATAAGTGTTTTGGAAGCATCGTGGTTCCCCTTGTAACTCTTTTTGTCTGTTTTGGTTCAGGCAATTTCAATAAATCACTTACGATTGCGTTGGTGATGTCACAAAGAGGTTGAATTCTGTCTAATGCTGAATCTGTAGTGGTTACTGTAGGTGTGTGACAAACAGCTTTTGTTAATTTAGGCTATGTATTATACAGTGGATCACTATCAATATCATACCCTTTTTCGAACCTTTTCTTTTATGTTGTGAGAATAGAGTCATTCATAGCATTTTCCGATGCTTTCAGTGCCATTCGCTCACCACTGTGTTGTTTACTTGATGTATCATTTTTAGATATGGTAGTGAAGGTTTCAGTTTCTTGTCATCAATGACTGATCTATTGGGCGGGTAAATTCCTGAGGTCCTGAAGGCATTTATAATAGTCCCAGGTTTCACACTTTTCATGTATGCGATACAAAATACTCTAGCAAATGTTTGCTTACTTATAAATTCTCCTGTTTCATACTTGAATTCAGCCACAGCATGTTGCCAGCATTTCTTTAATGGGGAAAACAACCCAACATCAAGTGGCTGTGTGACGTGTGATGAATGTGGTGGAAGACAATACAGTAGAATACTATTAGCTTCACAAAATTTGGAGGTATCTAAGTCTATATGGGATGAGTGACCATCTACTATCAAACATACAGGACGCTCAGGAGATACATGTGTCGAACAAAATGATTAGTGATCCAACCATTAAACAACTCTTGGGTCATCCATCCATTAATGGATTTCCCAAAGTATACCCCGTCCACCCCATTTGCAAGAGGGTTATATGAGAACCTTTCTCCTGCAAAAATATGCATTGGTGGAATAGTTGATCCAGCAGCACTTGCACACACCAATGTAGTTATTTGAAGCCTGCTGCTACTGCTAACCTGGTGGACATATCTAACCCCTTGAGATGCTAGCACTCTTCCAGATTTAGGGCATAAGGAGAAGCCAGACTCATCACAATTCCATATTTGTGAAGGACAATTGTGCAAATTGTGTAGCAATAAAAATTTCTCAAAATTTGAGTACCAGTAATCAACACTTCAGGAGTAGTTGCACTGGCTCAACATGCCTGAAGTTGTTGGGGTGTTCGCATAGATAGCTGTGGATGGTGTTTCATAAATGGTTGCCACCATTCTCGCCCTGGTCTGTTATCTGGAAAGGGGCTCTTTTTTCCTGCTTTATCTAACATTTTTTAAACAATTTCGCAAACTTGTACACGTGTTTGGTCATATCCAATTTCGCTCATCTTTAATGACCCATTCTACTAATTGTGCTTCAATGTCTTTTCCAAGTACAGGATCTGGCCCTGGTCTTGTACCAATTTCTACCTTGTGTGTAAGGTAATCATTGTACAATATGCTCTTTGGGATACCATACTTCTCAGCTGCTTTTCGTACCGATGAATGTCTGTCCTGTACTTCTTCAATTGCTTTTATTAAGTCTCCCTCCTTCCACCTGTATTTGCTTACAGCCATAATTATTCTGTACAAAAAAATTATTATATAATTTGGGCATGTTTATATTTTTTATGCAGTTACAACTGTGAATAATAAATGATATTTTATTGCCAGTATTATATTCTAAGACTTACAATTCTTGTTGTTGTTGCTGTTTCACTTCTTGTTGCTTTTTAGCTTTAAAATTATCACTTAGTGCTAAAGCTACAATCTGACAAATTTGAATTTCCCGCTTATTTGGCCGGCGAAAAAATTTGTCCGGGAACTACCTCAAGACTGACCTTGTCTCCATCCAACAGCTTTTGAATAATTTTTAAGTTATTGATTTTATTGATTGTTCATAAAATTTGCTACAGATTGATGTATATAATGTTAGGGAATGTATTCTTTGATTGTGTATAATATTGTTTTGAAAAAATGAACGGCAGAGTATACACGAAGTTGCTTCATAGTATGTATTTTCATTTAAATAATTGAGAAAGACACCAAACTTGCAGTATGCATACCATATAGATATAGGTATGTACTGTTTAAAGTTGAAAGCTAGAAATACAACATGAGCAGAGAAAGCGCTACACAAATCTGAAGTGTCCGATAACTACCTCCGTCCGGAAACTGCCACACCTCCTCTATATAGGCATCATTCCGGGGCCGGGGACGGGGAATGTGACTTGGGGGTCGGTCAATTAATATGGCGGTGGCGCGCGAAAGAACGCGCTGTTGCGCACTCGAGTTAGCTGTACAACCAGGAGAAAAACAGTATAAAGATGATGCAAGAATCTTTAACGAGTTAGTATAATTAGTTGTTGAGTTTCAGACGTGTGTGGAAGTCATCATTTAAAACCCGGAGTACTTCGGTTTCTGTGCACTTAGACTTACTTCTTCATGCCCCAGCTCAGTTTCGAGTACACAGAAAGATAGAGGCACTAGTGCCATTAGTAATGATTGATACACAGTCATTGCAAAACAACAATTATAGGGATGCTTTTTTTCTCAACATATCTTGCTTTTAAAATAGATTACTGATAATTTTGACTTTTAAATTTACATAATCCACACATTGTAATCTACATACACAAGCCTGTACAGTTAAAAGAAGTTGATTTCAGTCTTGAGAGAAATAAAAATTGTAATGTAGTTTACTGAAAGCATTTTAGTCTCAAGACATTGCCTTCTTCAGTGATAAAAAGTACACATTTGAAAGGCTACAGCATCTATTGACCATATATCCTTTTCATCACAGCTTCCTATTAGCAATGGATTCCTTCCAGCACAGACACTATACCTGCTGAACAACTTGCATAGTGAAGAATATGTGCCACCTTCAGAATCGAATCTACGCCAATTGCAAAGAAGTTCATAAAACTGGTCGGTAGGTGTCCTTCGATGTTTACCAATAATCACAGCTGCTTTATGTGAGTAGAGCACTTGACGGCCGAACAAGTATGGATCATGCCTTCGAGCCATATATTCTGCAAGAGTTTTGAGAGTATTATCGCTGATTCGTTTATTGGCATTAAACTTGTCAAAGAGGCTTTCGATAATCACTCTGGGAATACCTTCGAATAAATCAAATGTTAGAACATCCTTCAGGAGCATATCATTCCCATCAATACCTTTGACACTCACGCTTTCATTCATCATGGCTATTACAATGTTCTTCATGTGTACTTCACTATAAATACCATTTGATTGTCGCATCAAGGTCTCTCCAACACGTAAGAATGGACACAGTTGTTTGTAAAATGAAAGGATTGCATCGATGATGGCACTACGAATTTCAACATGACTGACTTTTGATGTTTCTTCGGAGCAGATGGTGAATACAACAGCTTTGTTTCGCTCAAATGTTTCTATAGCCACCTCGGTTTTATTCTCATTCCTATAAATGAGATTTCCATTCCATAGTGAGCAGTGTTGTAGTGGCTCTGTTAGTTTGCATTGTGGACCAAATGGAAACATGTAAGCAAAATAAAGAAGCAATATTTGTGTGAACCATCTTGGGAAATAGGATGCTTCTTCTTGACATCTCAAGACCCAAGTGGATACGTATGAATGATCATACAAAAGGCTCTCACTCTCTCCTTTATACGGAAGGAACAGAGGAAAGAAGAAATAGTCAGATAATACTGACCCAGTATTTTGCTTGAAAATAACAGATAGTGAACGACTATTTAATACTTGACAAATATGCAAATACTGTAATAGATGCATACAAGCTTTATCATCTATTTCGAGAGATAGATTCTGTAGATCTGAGAGATGATGAATTGGGCTGTAAGCTTGTGGACGATATACATCAGGTCTGATCTTTTGAATAATCGGTAGTAAGACTTTAGCTAGATCTAAGATTATCCAGCTTTCTATGAGGCTTTCCTTGTTTCTTAAGAATGTGATTATTGCTCTGTTAGATAAATCTGAAAGAACATCTATCAACTTTCTAAAATCAATAGAACTAAGATATGAAGGAACTTGCCGTTTTAGATTGAATATGAAATTTGAAAGGTTTATCACTGACTTGTCTATCGAAAGCAGATGCGTATATAAAAGATACAAATCTGGAAGGGATGAACTGGTGGATCTGGTAATCTTGTTTGAAAATCTTTCAACCGTTTGATTAAGCACCTGTTTGTAGTTAGTGGTCGTGTCAACGTGTACAGTCTCTAAGAATTCAAACCCTCTGTACGACTTCAAAGATTGTTCAACAATACATTTGACATCTTGCTCCAACTCTTCCTTTGCCTCTCCTGTGATTGCTACTGCTAATCCAAATGTTGCTGCGGTCGAGGAAGCTATGCAACATACCAACTGCAACCAGTAATATAACTGCTGTGTTGCTTTATGACCTCTCCGATGTGAGCGAATACTTACCACAAATAAAGATGGTGTTGTGATGGCTAATGGACTATCTTCACCACTGTCAAACTGGACATGATCTGGAACTGCATAAATTGTTCTTTTCCCACCATTGGTAGAATTACTACTAAGCAGGGGTATTACACCTGGACAAATGGGGCCAGTTGACATATCTTCTACCAATGCAGAATAGAATGGGCTTGTTTCACCAAGTATCAGAACCTTGACAGATGATTCTATGTTACCACATCTAGATTGAAGGATATTCATAACTCCTTTGCTGATAGCATAATGAAATGGAGTTTTACCATCAGCATCAACAGGGACAGGATTGCATGTTGTACTTAATAAAAGCTCTCTTACACAACCTTCGTGATCGCAAATAGAAGCAAAATGTAAGGCAGTCTTCCCGTCATTACAAGAGGCATTTGCATCCACGGACATCTTGTTTACAAGATAGCGAACTATTTCATCATGACCTTCTGCACAAGCATAATGTAGACAGTTATATCCACCATCGTTAGTGTAAGCTAAGCTACAGTTGTGTTTGGTAACTAATACTTCCACAACTTTAAGCCAGCCATTTATACAAGCTAACTGCAACAAACTAGCATTTGAAACTTCCTTCATTTGAGAGGAAGCACAACTAATAGCAGTTTTAATATGGTTTACAGGAATTGGAAGCGATGAAAGTAGATCTAGGGCCATAGTTTCATCTCTTTGTAGGAAAGCACCAATGCATTCAGAAACAAGACCCATCATCACTTGATCCTTAGATTGATGCTCATTCATGAACATTTGTGCTCTTGTTTCTCTCATTTCTAGTACTTGTCTTCTTAAACCAACTGTTCCATTCCCCTTTCCTAGTCTTTCTTGAGCGAGCTGGATTTCAAGATTCTGTAACGACATACCAGTATCTATTGTCTGTAAGAAATAAGTAGATATGATATAGTGCTTGAATTATCTATTATAATGTTGAAAAGTTGAAATTAAAAGAAAAGAGACTTGCATACCTGAGCTTGTTTTGTAGTTGTCATTAAAAGTTCACGAATTTGAAGTTCTTGGTATGCCTTCTCAATACGTAAAGTAGTTTCCAATTCTCTCAGAGACATTTTCAGATTGTCTACTTCTTTTCTTGCTTCAGCCAGCTCTCTCTCCTTTTTCTCTAGTTCTTTTTCTCTAGTTTCCAAACTTCCTTGGCACTTAAAATATTCAACACTGATTTCTGTGAAGCTGTTATTTACTTTCTCCAAATCTGCTTCGATATCTTCAAGCATTTCTTGAAATAATACATCTCGTCGACCCTGTAAACCATCTCTGTGTCGATTCTTTCTGGTACGCTGTTCCTTAATCTCTTCTCTCTCTTTGGATAACTTTGCTGTGAGTTTTCTCATAACATCCAATTCTGTCTGAATATTTATTATAGTATTTTCACACTCTCTCTCATATTCTTCTTTGCCTTTTATTTTTTGTCTGGCATAGTAAGTCCTCTGGCCGTGTTCCTTCACGTTCTTCTGTATGCAACAGAGTTTATGTTTCTCCGTATCTTCTACATTACAGTCCTAAAAGCAATTATACATACATACATACATACATACATACATAGTAACAGTAACTCACCATTTGAACTGGAATCTGATCATCTTCTATATTAAGATTTGATATATCAACTCCTATCAATGAATAAAAATAATAAGGTCATAGTTGTGTTGTGAAATTATTGCATCAGCAGCTTGGGTACTATATAAACAAATCCCCAATAAGGAATTTGCATTGTACTTGATAATGGTATTGGTTCAGCTTTGACAACACTTATTTAGTTCCAATTGCAAACATATTCAAGGAAGCAAAGCTAGTACTAATGGCAGAATAAAGTCATGACTTTAACACAATTACAAATCCCTCTAACATTCCATTATCAATACATACCTAATATTCGAAAAGGGACCTTTGTCCAGCAAAATAATCTTGATCAAATATTTATCTTTAATCACCCTTTATTTGTATAGCAAACCAACAAATTTGGTATTTAAGATCAACAATAGCTCTACCTGGATACCAAATTTTGTTGACTTCCTGTACAAAATGGTAGAATGGCGAGTGATTGGGGGTAAGGATTTGACCCGTCCCTTTTTGAAAATTAGTTCACATTATCATACTTACCATAAGCTTCTGCTATATCTACTGCTTTGCACATCATGCCAGAACGAATTAAGGCTCTTAAAAGCTCAGACAATTTCGGAGGACTTGATTGCTTTTCCCATGCGTCAATCATTTCCACAAGATAACGATTAACACCCTTAATATGATAATCCATTTCAATTCTTCTCAAAGTGTGTTGATTTATGTTTAGGTATATACCAAGTGTGAACCATGTGTCACTAACAGATAACAAAGTTTGAAGCATTTTACCTGGAAGATAAAAAGATGATAATATAATTATTATACTCCAATATTTTATTTGTTGCTTTCCTTAGCAGTATAGTAATTTAATTAATAGCTACAAGTATCATTGATTAAAATAGTCTTACCATTAGCGGATTTCTGTGTTACACGTTATTTGGCATTTGGCATGCATGGTTTGTTTATTAATTTTATATATGGCATAATTAATGTTAACATTTAATAATTATTAACTCATGTGATCCTTATAAATAACGAAATACTCACTTTTGACTTTATAGTTTCAGTTCATGTAAATAAGTACTGCTTAATTAAGTAAACTTTAACATAGCGCTATATTTCCATGCCAAAATCTAAAAAAAATCCCTGTACTATGAAGTTTGTACTAATATCATAATATATAGTGTCCATACATCATATCCCATTACTTACTATCGTTAGATCCAGGTTGAATAATGACATCATTGCTTTCAACTGTGTCATCTAGCTGAGTTGCTTTATCAAAAACTGGTAAAGAGCTGACAGGCATTGTCAAGCAGTCAGAATCGATTTGCTGCACAGGGTGTTCAGAATCAGTTACTATCCCTGATTGGAGTTTCTCAGTAATTCTATCTTTCTTTTCCACGCTCTCAAAACTTTCAGTAGGCCTGTGACTTTCTTCACTAATAGACCTCTTCTGCTTGGTTTGTGAACTAACACACAAAAAGAATATAATTATTCCAGCTACCACAACAAATACAGATAATCCAAGTAGTTTTACAGACTCAAAATTTGGAGATTTAGAGTCTCGCCTTTCAGACACCAATCTTGATGTTTCTAGTGATCGCTTGCTTAGCTCATCCATTTTTTGAGTGACATTGTGAAACTTAGCATTAATACAGTATCGTTGAGCATTGTCACATACAAGGTTTAGCTGGATTGTTCTCTTCAGGCATATTGACAAAATATCTTCACTCAATGACAAATATGTTTTGCCATTTACAAAGGAAGAATTAGCCTTTCCAATCGCAATCCAAATAGTTTCATTTGCTCTCTCTAATATTTCCACTCGACAGGAGATTTTATAGCTTGTATTTAGGTCATCCAGAATGTCTGCAGTCAGTACCAATTCCTTTGATTGCTTCTCTAACGTAATTTTCTGGGTGAATGTACGTAACGCACAGTTTCTTCTTTCTGCTTTAATATCAGTTGTAAGAACACCTGCAATAAGGAAGATTGTAAAGTAGATATAGTTTCTCCGTTTCATTATGAAATGTTCGTTGGTAGTACAGTACGATAGTATTATATATGGCGCCTGGCCGGGAGTTGTATCATTCTGGGGACGGTGCCCCGGGGGTGGTGACTTGGGCTGGTCTGGGCATGGGGCCGGGGCTAGGGCTAGCTCGATCAAATAATATGGCGGCGGAGCGCGAAAGAACGCGCGGTTGGGCACTCAAGCTAGATACAGCATAGAAACAGTCTAAAGATGATGCAAGAATCTTTAACGAGTTAGTATAATAAGTTGTTGAGTTTCAGACGTGAGAAGTCATCATTTAGAACCCGTGCTCGAAGGAGTACTTGGTTTCTGTGTACTTAGATTTACTTCTTCATGCCCCAGTTCAGGTTCGAGTACACAGAAAGGTAGAGACACTAGTGCAATTAGTAATGATTGATACACAGTCATTGCAAAACAATTATATATATATAGCGATACTTTTTTTCCTCAATATATCTTGTTTTTAAATTAAAATAGAAAATAGATTAGACTATATATATATATATATATAATAATTTTGACTTTTAAATTTACATAATCCACACATTGCAATCTACATACACAAGCCTGTACAGTTAAAAGAAGTTGATTTCAAAGAAAAAAAATCGTAATGTAGTTTAGCATTTTAGTCTCAAGACATTGCCTTCTTCAGTGATAAAAAGTACATGTTTGAAAGGCAACAGCATCTATTGACCATATATCCTTTTCATCACAGCTTCCTATTTGCAATGGATTCCTTCCAGCACAGACACTATACCTGCTGAACAACTTGCATAGTGAAGAATATGTGCCACCTTCAGAATCGAATCTACGCCAATTGCAAAGAAGTTCATAAAACTGGTCGGTAGGTGTTCGTCGATGTATACCAATAATCACAGCTGCTTTTTGCGAGCAGAGCACTTGATGGCCGAACAAGTATGGATCATGCCTTCGAGCCATATATTCTGCAAGGGTTTTGAGAGTTTTATCGCTGATTCGTTTACTGGCTTTGAACTTGTCAAAGAGTTTTTCGATAATCACTCTGGGAATACCTTCGAATAGATCAAATGTTAGAACATCCTTCAGGAGCATATCGTTCCCATCAATACCTTTGACACTCACGCTTTCATTCATCATGGCTATTACAATGTTTTTCATGTGTACTTCACTATAAATACCATTTGATTGCCGCATCAAGGTCTCTCCAACACGTAAGAATGGACATAGTTGTTTGTAAAATGAAAGGATTGCATCGATGATGGCACTACGAATTTCAACATGACTGACTATTGATGTTTCTTCGGAGGAGACGGTGAATACAACAGCTTTGTTTTGCTCAAATGTTTCTATAGCCACCTTGGTTCCATTCTCATTCCTATAAATGAGATTTCCATTCCATAATGAGCAGTGTTGTAGTGGCTCTGTTAGTTTGCATTGTGGACCAAATGGAAACATGTAAGCAAAATAAAGAGACAATATTTGTGTGAACCATTTTGGGAAATACGATGCTTCTTCTTGACATCTCAAGACCCAAGTGGATACGTATGAATGATCATACAAAAGGCTCTCACTCTCTCCTTTATATGGAAGGAACAGTGGAAAGAAGAAAAAGTCAGATAATACTGACCCAGCATTTTGCTTGAAAATAACAGATAGTGAACGACTATTTAATACTTGACAAATATGCAAATACTGTAATAGATGCATACAAACTTTATCATCTATTTCGGGAGATAGATTCTGTAGATCTGAGCGATGGAGAACTGGGCTGTAAGCTTGTGGACGATATACATTAGGTCTGATCTTTTGAATAATTGGTAGTAAGACTTTAGCTAGATCTAAGATTATCCAGCTTTTTGTGAGGCTTTCCTCATTTCTTAAAAAAGTGATTATTGCTCTGTCAGATAAATTTGAAAGAACATTTATCAACTTTGTAAAATCAATAGAATATGAAGGAACTTGGTGTTTTAGATTGGATATGAAATTCGAAAGCTTTATCGCTGAACAAGACTTTTCTATCAAAAGCAGATGCTTATATAAAAGATAAGAATCTGGAAGAGCTGGACTGGTGTGTTTGGAAATCTTGTTTGAAAATCTTTCAATCGTTTGATTAAGCACCTGTTTGTAGTTAGTGGTTCTGTCAACGTGTACGGTCTCTAAGAATTCAAACCCTCTGTACGACTTCAAAGCTTTTTCGACAATACATTTGATATCTTGCTCTAACTCTTCCTTTGCCTCTCCTGTGATTGCTACCGCTAATCCAAATGTTGCTGTGGTCGAGGAAGCTATGCAACATACCAACTGTAACCAGTAATATAACTGCTGTGTTGCTTTATGATCTCTCCGATGTGAGCGAATACTTACTACAAACAAAGATGGTGTTGTGATGGCTAATGGACTATCTTCACCACTGTCAAACTGGACATGATCTGGAACTGCATAAATTGTTCTTTTCCCACCATTGGTAGAATTACTAGGCAGGGGTATTACACCTGGACAGATGGGGCTAGTTGACACATCTTCTACCAATGCAGAATAGAATGGGCTTGTTTCACCAAGTATCAGAACCTTGACAGATGATTCTATGTTACCACATCTAGATTGAAGGATATTCATAACTCCTTTGCTGATAGCATAATGAAATGGAGTTTTACCATCAGCATCAACAGGGACAGGATTGCATGTTGCACTAAATAAAAGCTCTCTTACACAACCTTCGTGATCGCAAATAGAAGCAAAATGTAAGGCAGTCTTCCCGTCATTACAAGAGGCATTTGCATCCACGGACATCATGTTTATAAGATAGTGAACTATATCATCCTGTCCTTCTGCACAAGCATAATGTAGACAATTATATCCACCATCGTTAGTGTAAGCCAAGCTACAGTTGTGTTTTGTAACTAATACTTCCACAACTTTAAGCCAGCCATTTATACAAGCTAACTGCAACAAACTAGCCTTTGAAACTTCCTTCATTGGAGAGGAAGAACAATTAATAGCTGTTTTAATATGGTCTACAGGAATTGGAAGTGATGAAAGTAGATCTAAGGCGATAGCTTCATCCCTTTGTAGGAAAGCACTAATGCATTCAGAAACAAGACCCATCATGATTTGATCCTTAGATTGATGCTCATTGACGAATGTTTGCGCTCTTGTTTCTCTCATCTCTAGTACTTCTAAATCTTCTAGTCTTCTTAAATCAACTGTTCCATTCCCCTTTCCTAGTCTTTCTTGAGTGAGCTGGATTTCAAGATTCTGTGACGACATACCAGTATCTATAGTCTGTAAGAAATAAGTAGATATAATAGCACTTGAATTATCTATTATAATGTTGAAAAGTTGAAATTATAAGAAAAGAGATTTGCATACCTGAGATTGTTTTGTAGTTGTCATTAAAAGTTCACGAAGTTGAAGTTCTTGGTATGCCTTCTCAATACATAAAATAGTTTCCAATTTCCTCAGAGACATTTTCAGATTGTCTACTTCTTTTCTTGCTTCAGCCAGCTCTCTCTCCTTTTTCTCTAGTTCTTTTTGGAGAGTTTCCAAACTTCCTTGACACTTATAATATTCACCATTGATTTCCATCAATCTGTTATTTAGTTTCTCCAAATCTGCTTCGATATCTTCAAGAATTTCTTGAAAGAATTCATCTCGTCGACCCTGTAAACCATCTCTGTGTCGTCTCTTTCTGGTACACTGTTCTTTAATCTCTTCTCTATCTTTTGATAGGTTTGCTGTACGTTTTCTCATCTCATCCAACTTTGTCTGAATAATTCTTACAGTCATTTCACACTCTCTCTCATATTCTTCTTTGTCCTTTATCTTTTGTCCGGCATAGTAAATACTCTGGCCATGTTTCTTCACGTTCTTCTGCATGCAACAGAGTTGATGTTTCTCTGTATCTTCTACATTCGAGTCCTAGAATGTATACATGTTTACATGTTTACATATTCATTCAACGTACGCATATATGTACATACATATATATGAACATAATAATGTATACACGTATATGTTGTACATGTGTATACACATACACATATACACATATACACATACATACATACATACATACATACATACATATAAATTTATACATACATACATACATATAAAATTATACATACATACATACATAATATATACATACGTACGTACGTATGTACTTACGTACATACGTACATATATATATACATACATACATAATATATACACACATACATACATACGTACATACATACGTACATACATACATACATTTGTACATATATACGTACGTAAATACGATGTACATACATACATACACACATGTATATGTATACATACATACATACGTACATAAATACAGACGTACATACATGTGTATGTACAGACATACATACATACATACATACATATGTACATACATACAGATGTACATATGTACATATGTACAGACATACATACATACATACATGCATAGTAACAGTAACTCACCGGAATCTGATCATCTTCTATATTAAGATTTGATATATCAACTCCTATCAATGAATAAAATAATGTCATAGTTGTGTTTGAAATTATTGCATCAGCAGCTTAGGTGAGCTTGGGTACTATATAAACAAATCCTCATTAACGAATTTGCATTGTACTTGATGATAGCATGTATTGGTTCAGCTTTAACAACACTTACTTAGTTCCGATTGCAAACATACCGAGGAAGGAAAGCTAGTACTGACTTTAACACAATTACAAATCCTTCTAATATCCTAATATTCGAAAAGGTTTTGATCAAACACTTACCTTTCAACACTCCTTATTTGGTCATTTTGTACAGGAAGGCAACAAATTTGGTATCTAAGAAGATTAATAATAGCTCTTCCTGGATACCAAATTTCATTGACTTCCTGTACAAAATAGCAGAATGACGAACAATTGAAAGTAAGTGTTTAACCAAAATTAATTTGTACCTTTTCGAAAATTAGGTCACATTGTCATACTTACCATAAGCTTCTGCTATATCTACTGCTTTGCACATCGTGCCAGAACTGATTAAGGCTCTTAAAAGCTCAGACAATTTTGGAGGACTTGACTGCTTTTTCCATACGTCAATCATTTCCACAAGACAACGATTAACACCCTGAATAAGATATTCCATTTCAATTCTTCTCAAAGTGTGTTGATTTATGTTTAGGTATATACCAAGTGTGAACCATGTGTCACTAACATTGGGCTGAGATAACAAATGTTTAAGCATTTTACCTGGAAGATAAAAAGATGATATAATTATAATATAATTATGATATTCCAATATTTTATTTGTTGCTTTCCTTAGCAAATACTATAGTATAGTAATTTAATTAATTATTAACTCATGTGTTGCTTATGTAACCGAAATACGCACTAGTAACCACTAGTGACCATTTTTATAGCATGTCTAGTTTCTCAAACTTTTAGTTTAGTTATAGTTTAATTAACTAAAATAATGTTTTAACTACCTTGTTTTCATAATTAACTAACACAATTTTATTTACTCTAGATTACAACTAGAATCATGCATTGATGTTAGTGTTGTTTGAGTTAACTATAACTTTAACTACAACCACTTTTAGTAAGCATTTTGACTTTACTTAACTAAAATTACTGGTCTACTGTAATAATAAATAAAATGAAAATGGGCCAACAATGGAGCTAAGCTGAAATACTGAAATACTCATTATAGCTGTTATACTTTCAGTTCATGTAACATATAACTATATTTCCTGTAAAAAAAAATCCCTGTACTACGATGTTTGTACCAATATCAGCCTAATATAGAATTCCCCATGTACTTACTGTCATTACATCCAGTTTGTATAATGACATCATTACTCTCAACTGTGCCATCAGAATTGGTTTGTGGCACAGGTATTGTCGAGTGCTCAGAACTGGTTTGTGGCATCGAGGATTCAGAATTGGTTTGTGGCTCAGGTATTGTTGAAGATTCAGAATTGGTTTGTGACTCAGGTATTGTTGAGGATTCAGAACTGGTTTGTGGCTCAGGCATTTTTGAAGGTTCTGAATAGGTTTGCGGCACAGGTATTGTTGAGGATTCAGAATTGGTTTGCGTCACAGGTATTGTTGAAGATTCAGAACTGGTTTGTGGCTCAGGCATTTTTGAAGGTTCTGAATAGGTTTGCGGCACAGGTATTGTTGAGGATTCAGAATTGGTTTGCGTCACAGGTATTGTTGAGGATTCAGAATTGGTTTGTGTCACAGGTATTGTTGAGGATTCAGAATTGGTTTGTGTCACAGGTATTGTTGAGGATTCAGAACTGGTTTGTGGCTCAGGCATTTTTGAAGGTTCTGAATAGGTTTGCGGCACAGGTATTGTTGAGGATTCAGAATTGGTTTGCGTCACAGGTATTGTTGAAGATTCAGAAATGGTTTGTGGCTCAGGCATTTTTGAAGGTTCTGAATAGGTTTGCGGCACAGGTATTGTTGAGGATTCAGAATTGGTTTGCGTCACAGGTATTGTTGAGGATTCAGAACTGGTTTGTGGCTCAGGCATTTTTGAAGGTTCTGAATAGGTTTGCGGCACAGGTATTGTTGAGGATTCAGAATTGGTTTGCGTCACAGGTATTGTTGAGGATTCAGAACTGGTTTGTGGCTCAGGCATTTTTGAAGGTTCTGAATAGGTTTGCGGCACAGGTATTGTTGAGGATTCAGAATTGGTTTGCGTCACAGGTATTGTTGAGGATTCAGAATTGGTTTGCGTCACAGGTATTGTTGAGGATTCAGAACTGGTTTGTGGCTCAGGCATTTTTGAAGGTTCTGAATAGGTTTGCGGCACAGGTATTGTTGAGGATTCAGAATTGGTTTGCGTCACAGGTATTGTTGAGGATTCAGAATTGATTTGCGTCACAGAACGGGTTTGCGGCACTGACTGTTGAGAATTGGTTTGTGGCTTAAATGTTGTCCAGTGTTTAGAATTGGCATGTAATTGATCTATGCTATCAATTGAACTGTGTTCCTCTGAAATCTCACAATCAGTAGTTTTATGCAGTGATGGAGAGGTTTTAGTGATTTTAGATTTTACTATGGTATTATGAGAACTATCACTGGACCTGTCTTTCTTTGGTGTTGAACGAACACACAAAGTAAAAATAACAGTTCCAACTACTCCGACAAAAAATGATAATCCAACTGACCAAAAATTTGAAGATTCGGAGTCTTGCTTTTTGGTCAACAATTTTGATGACTCTATTGAGTGCTTTTTTTGATGATGCAATATTTCAGTAACATTGTGAAACTGAGCATCAATATAGTATCGTTGAGCATTGTCACATGTAAGGTTTAGCTGGATTTTTCTCTTCATGCATACGGACAAAATATCTTCACTCATTGACAAATATGTTTTGCCATTTATAAACGAAGAATTAGCCTTTCCAATCGCAATCCAAATAGTTTCATTTATTCTCTCTAATATTTCCACTTCACAGGAGATTGTATGGTTTGTATTCAGGTCATCTGGAACCTCGGCAGTCAGTACCAACTCCTTTGATTGCTTCTCTGAACTGGTCTCTCTGTTCAACGTCGAATCAGTGATACACGGGGTGAATGTACGTGATATACATTTGCTTGCTTCTGCAGCATCAGTCTTAATAAAACCTGCAAAGAGGATTGTAAGGAAGACAAGGTTTCTTCTCATCCTCGTCCAAATATTCATAACAAAATTAGATTCCGTTACTCTTTATTAATAAAATTTAATTAGGGAACGCCCATAAACGAGCTCCACCCCGTTCTTAGCACAGCAATTGCAGTTGAGGTGTGCAAAAATAATCTATAATCCAAAAACAAAATGTGGGCATCTAGAATTCGCAATCAAGGATCAGTGAGTGGAAAAATACGTAGTCTCCACTGGATTGATAGTACTTCACTTGAATGCAACAGTGGATGGCTGTCACATGGAAATGAGGATGGGTCTCTTGGAGTGAGTTGGATAAAAATGAGAGGGTGCTGTTCCAGTGATACAAACATAGAACCATCAGTAGAAGGATCACTCTACAAGTCACATTTCAGTCTAAAAGGCCATAATGGAGAGGTATGTAAATGCATGCAACACAGAAACTTGGTTTTGCATGTTTTGAATTTTAAAAATTATTCATAGCACTATGAATATAAATAATTTAAACAGTTGTTACTAGTGAATACACTTACTTCCTAACAGTGCCTTTGCTCTATTACTTCCATTTACCATGTAACACATAGGTGTAGGGACACATTTATCATGGGGTGCTACTTCAGGAATATCATACAGAAATATCCTAGCATAGATTTTGAGTATTTCTATAGTAGTTTTATTTCGCAAAGTGAAAAATAAACTATGTTAAAAAACTGAATATATATTTTGCAGTGAACTTTGCAACTTCTGACAATTCTTCTGCAAATATCTCCAAAACCTCAACTGATAGAACTTTAAAATTTTGTTTCTGAACATCTTTGATAATAGATAATAGAAATCTGTATTAAAAAAAGAAAATCGTGACTGACGCCCACACAAATATATTACCACCTTAAGATGAACAGTCCAAATGATGTCAATATTAATAATTATAACGATATTTTTGCAAAAGTTTTGGGAGTGCATACCCCTGGCCTGTGCTCCCATGGTTTCTAAACCTATGCAACTAGTGCAGTGTGAAGTTACAATACAGATTTATACAATTACTATTTTATTGAGTATCGGCTGCAGACAACAGAATTAAAGACATTAATTAGTACATACTAAATTTAACACAATGTTCCTACAATCTCATACATTAAGTACTAATATTCACATTGTAATTATGCTTAGTTTCCTTGGTTGGTTAAATGCAATAATTCATTATAACAGCATATCTTTGACCTGGAGGCCTTTTTCGTTTGATAGAAATTCAGCTGAAGAAGACTTTCAACCTAAAACGTTCTCATATGAACAATGCAATAAAACTCCTCTACCAAATTTTACTTAGTGTATAATTATTTTGTTTTAGGTAAGGTTTGTACGTTGGAGACCACAAGGTGACAGATTAGCAACATACGACAGTTGGGGTACAGTTAAAATATGGAGGAATCGTTCAAATGTTCTTGCTTTAGATTTTGATTTCACTACATCAATTCTTGTTCGTGACATGCAGTGGAGCCCCTGTGGGCTCTATATTGCTATCTGTGGTGAAGAGGGAGAGTTACAACTGTTCTCTGGGCTCAATGGAATAAGTATATTTGCAATACAAGTAGTATCATCCACACAGCACAGCACACATGCGGAATTCACTTGCCTTACTTGGAACAAGACTTCAACAAGACTTGCTCTGGGTACTGCTAAAGGAGAATTAATCGATACTGACCCGACACAAAATGGACAGTTTATATCTATCATGATGATGCACGAAAATGTGCCAGTTCGTCATGCTCAATATTTTGGTCCTACTGAAGAAGTGCATCTTAACAACGAACAAACTGCTTCTCAGAGTCTCTCTTTATATATGGAAGATGGAGAAGTAGCCATATTTCCAACAATTAACAATACATGTTGTATGTGTGTGCAGGTATGTAAATATGAATGTATACATGTATTTGCATATGTATGTGTTTAGGCATGTTTTCATGAATATAATAATTATATACATGTACATGTAAATACATACATACACACTACATACATTCATACATGTGCGCATATGTATATCCACATATGTATGAATGCATGTATTCATGTATATATATATGAAAACATGCATGTATGTATGGATGTATGTAACTATTATGTACATGTATATATGTATTTGTATGACAATGTAGTAATTACATGTATGTGTATTATCATAATTGATTACAGACTCGTATAATTAAAGGCCAAGCTTTGTGGAATAATGGTGAGACAGTTTTGGTTGTTGTTGGTTGTCGAGCAGATGACAATACAGCATCTGGCCTTGCTGCAAGATTCCTCAACAGTGAAGCTAATATATTGTTAACAATTGAACCTCTACTGAATGTGTCAATTGGGAATTGGGTATGTAACAACACATACATGTGCTGACATAAATACATACATAGCATACATACATACATACATACATGCATACATACATACATACATGTACATACATACATACATACATGCATACATACATACATACATACATACATACATACATACATACATACATACATACATACATACATACATACATACATACATACATACATACATACATGCATACATACATACAAACATAAATACATATACGTACTTACATACATACATTCATACATACATACATAGTTACATACATACATAAATACATATGTACATACATACATACATACAATATATACATACATACATACATACGTACATACAAAACATGCATACATATATTTTGTTATACAGACTCTTTTAAGTTCCATAAGCTGGGGTCTCAAAGATTCAGTTTTGTTCATTGCTCATGGCAACCAACTATATAGTTTTGATGTACAGCAAAGTATACCGAGTCTCAAAGCATTGTGTCGAGAATTTATAACTTCAAACATGTGGAAATACAAACAGTATACTCCATGGAGATTACCATTACCCAAAAGAGAAATTAATACTTTGGATTCTAGTTGTCCATCTTTATTACCAGTGAGTTATCTCAATCTGGAATGTAACTTTTCGTATTAAAAATAAATTTATACCTGCGTATGTAATTATTATATAACATGAGAGTACTGTGGAAACATTTGTAATCACCATAATTCTATTTACAAACATAATCTGTCCTACAACTGTAAAATATATATAGATATTGCTTGTATACATGTATTACATTGTACATTACATGTAAAACAGGTAATATCGACCTCAATAACAAGACTTGTAAGATGTAGATCCATGTACATATGTTGTTATTGATGAATAGAATATTACATGTACATGTATCATTATTGTACACATGTATAAGAGTTACATGTACATGTAGATTCAAGTACATACGTATGTTATATTACGTACATGTAAAACAGGTAATATCGACCTCAATAACAAGACTTGTAAACTTTTACATAATTATAGTAGATTGAGGAATTTATACATGTATATAATGTAGTATATTACATAAAAAACAGCACATCATGTTATAGTAGATATTCAATGTATAATACATGGTACATTACAAGGTTATGTATAAGATATAAGACTGACCTCAACTACAAGACTTGTAAACATTTACATATATATAGTGGATTGAAGAATTAACACATATATGTAGTACATGTATATTACAGCACATCATGTTATTGATACAATGTAGAATACATAGGTAGTACATTACAAGGTCATATATAATACTGACCTCAACTACAAGACTTGTAAACATTCACATATATATAGTGGATTGAAGAATTAACACATGAATAATTATAATGTAGTACATGATAAAACACAACATGTACTGACCTCGTCAATGATACCTATGTACATGCTTGTACACATGTTATTGTCATACATATACATGTACTATTCAATGGTATGGTAATGTACATAGTTACTTATGTGTGTATAAGTACACATGTCATTGTTGTACATACATGTACATGTATATGTACATGTACATGTCATTGTTGGTACGTACATGTACATATCTATGTACGTACATGTACACATGTCATTATGTACATGTACACATGTCAATATTGTACATGTACATACATGTACCTATGTGTACATACCTATGTATGTGCATGTACACATGTCATTGTTGTACATGTACACATGTCAATGTTGTACATGTACATACCTACATGTATGTGTCATTGTTGTACATGTACACATGTCAATGTTGTACATGTACATACCTACATGTATGTATGTACATGTACACATGTCATTGTTGTACATACATGTACACTTGTTATTATTGGATATCATAAACATGTACACTATAAGCGTTACATGTACATGTAGATCCATGTACATATGTTGTTATTGATGAATAGAATATTACATGTACATTATCATTATTGTACACATGTATAAGAGTTACATGTACATGTAGATCCATGTACATATGTTGTTATTGATAAATAGAATATTACATGTACACATGTATCATTATTGTACACATGTATAAGAGTTACATGTACATGTAGATTCAAGTACATTACATACATGGTTAATTATGTATGTTATTATTACATATACATTTTATAACTAGTAATAGTGAGAAATGACACATTAACAAAATGATACACATCAATGAACAACTGTTAGTCTGAAATAGTGAAGATATTTATTCAGATATATTTCTCTAATAGTTTCCTATTACCACTTCACATTTATCTTCACTGGAACATTTGTTCAACCCATTGCCAAACAATCATCGACTACACTGCATATTAGCATCAGAAGAAACTGATGGTAACTTAGAAACGTATTCACTCAAGTATGAACACTTTGGCTCATATATACCTCTACTCAAAGCAGAAAAGAAACCCGGAACAGTGTATAATGCCGGATATTCCATTAAACCTGTGTTGCAAGACAATAATGATAGCTCCCTGAAGCAAAAAGGTGAAGAGTTTTGGACGGAGCGCTTTAAGACTCCTGAATCACGTAGAAGAGTCAGCTGTACAGCAAATCAAAGACAACAGGGAAGATTGACAAGTCTGATACGTCATCTGCAATCTAGTCCTGCTTCAGTTATGGATTCATCTCTTCAAGAAGACACTCTCGATGAAGATTATGTAAAGCAAAGAGACATTTATCCTATCATTGCGGAAATAGAGGGAAATACAATTTTTAAAAAGTACAAAATTTTAAAACGTGTTCCTGATTCAAGTATATCATCACCTCTGATTGGTCAGATTAACATCCGTAGCCACTACATTACATGTGAACCACGGAGAGTGAGCATCTGCCTCTATCCTGGTAATGAGGATAAAGAGCTAAAACTGGCCTCCAAGGACCCAGAATGGAACCCAAGATTTAGAATATATGAACTTGATTTTGGGGGTAGGATTAATCGTGATTCTGTGAAGAACTTTCAGATTGAACATAATGATGAAATTGTAAGTACATATGTTTTTGGATATAACGATCCATCATTCTATCTAGAAACCACACCCTATTCTTATATCTAAACTGTAGTCCTATTCCCAGCTGCACCCCCTCTAAACTTGTGGTTACAGCTGGGAACAAGACTAGCTACACTACTTGCTAGATTCCATGGTACGTAAACAAGATGTACCCATGATTCTATTAGTCTCGCGTAGCCAGCCCCTCCCTACGCGAGACTATGATTCTATATTGTGCGCTCAAATTTAAATACTGAAATATTAATTTTAATGATGTATTGAATGATATCCTTAATTTGGTAGTAGTTACTGCTCCTGTTACCATGGTAACTACATTATATATGATCACATGACTTAAGCATTTAAAAACAATTACATACATAAATAACACAATATATATAATTATGTTTGTCTACTTTAAATTTTTGTTAAAATCTCTATATATCCAGGTTCTTCAATTTGGTCGTTCAAGTTTTGGCAACTTCTGTCTGGATTTTCAACCACCATTTTCACCAGTAATGGCACTATGTGTTGCCCTTTCATCAATACTCTAGTTCATCCTTTTAAATTATTATTTAAATATAATACATGTAATTAATTATTGCATTTCATTGTTTATTATTAACAGTATAATTATAATTTAAATGTAAATCAAATGTAATATTATTACATCTTTTGCTGTTTAATTTCTTTTTTATCAAGTTTAGATCACGACAAAGAACCATCACTTTTTAAACTAATTTAATTACCTTTATGAATAATTAATTAATTAAAAACTTTTTTTAAATTTGATGCAAAGAATTAACACAGCCAAATAAAATTTACAAAAATGTTATTTAATACTGATGTGATAAATAAACAACAAAAAATCAACAAAAGGATGAACAACAACAAAGGAATAAACATTAACAGAGATGTGGTAACTAGTAGCGTAGAGTGTCCAGAATTGTCCAGCAAAAACCAGATCAGCATGTACGCCACATAACCTACCACTAAACAAACTTACAATCCCACAATATAATATATACATTATACAATACACATGTGATACATAAATAAAGAGTTTAGCAGATAATCTTACATGTATGTAACCATGGTAACTAGAACGTAACTAATCTATATAGTGAAATCACAATTACAAATATGGCAGAAGCTAAAAAAATTCTGAAGACAAAAAAATCTCTATATTTATAAAATTTATTTCATGAGTCTCTAGTGAGAGGGGATGGGTGTAAGTTGTTTAAGAACTCCTCACATAAAGTCTGCCCTTCTGACTTCTGTTGGTGAAATTGTTATTTCTAGAGGAAATGTAGTGATACGTACCAGCTCGGAATTTCAAAACTGCTCCATCAAAGGATGGCGAAACATTATTTAGAAGCTCGTCAACACGAGGGGTAAGAGACTCCAAGGAACGATCGCAAGTGGTATCCTCATAGCAACTGTAATAACCACCACTTGCAAAAGCTACAGCAATGTCTACATCTGACAGTTCCTGATTAGCATTGACTGTCCATTTTTCATCGTTTCTCCAAACAAGCTCTACATCTCGCCACATATTTGTTCTTTCCCATGGAAGAGGATAGTTTGAATTGGCATCAGGTATTTCTACCATGCTGTGACGATCAGTTCCTAATATAACGAAGAATAGATGCATGGATAATTATATATGATTGTGGATGAAACAAGACATATTGACAGTATTCCTATGATTGCTTTACAGTGACTATGAATCATCACTAGCATCTCTACATTTCTGTGTACTCTGAATACTGGGGCCTTAAGAAGTGTACAGTATATGTCAATAAAAGTCACCATACAGTACAGTAATTACTCAGTATACTGTTTCGTTTTCAAACTACAGTAGTTCAACAGTAGTTTTGATAGTAATTAGTGTACTTGTCAATTAATACCATAGTAGTGAGACAGTAATTACTATACTATACCGACAGTACAACTAAGGTAATTACGTATGGTGACATTTTATTGACATATACTGTAACTCACTTTAGTTAGTTAACTAAAACTAAAACCCTTTTAGTAAGCCTAATATTATTTTATTAATTAACTATAACTAAATTAAACAACACTATGGCATCACATATTTAATGTATAAATATGGAAGGCTCAACAAATGATGATGCTGGGATAGATAGATATAGGCTATATTAGCGGGTCAAATAGATACAACACATCTATTCACACACATACAGACAAAACACTATTTACTTCAATAATAATGATTTTAAGGACCTCTTAAACTAATGTTAATTTTTAAAGTGTCCATCCATTCATCCATTCATCCATCATTTAAGCTTCATTATAGTTCTATTAATAGACTATTATTACTTTATATAAATCATCAATGAATAATTAATTAATAATTAATTTATACACTTTTCAATTACACATGTATACCAGCTGTGTTTTAATATCTCTGTATAATTTAATTCCCAATTTGGCCATGATAGTCTAAAAATGGCTTTACTAACCTGTTGTTCCTTCTCCAGCGTCTCCTGTCTGTCCATCACCTCCAGGAGCTCCATTGTTGTGCGTGTTTGAACCTAAGATAGAGAAATAGATAGATACATAGGGAGAGAGAGAGAAATTTAAAGTGTAGAAAGTAAACTATGTATTGTATAATAAAAGAATAGTGAAGTGATAGGATAACTAGTTCACTTCTCTGCCAGGGATGAATAAGTAGTCAGTAGCCAAATAGACTTTGGAATTGAAGTATTTATATACAAAATAAACAGCTTATAAACACAGTCATGATTATATAACAAAGTCTAGCACTATCACCCCCACGTGAAAAAGATAGTCAAATATGAATATATGAGTCTATGATTATGGATGGATGGATGGATGGATGGATGGATAGATTGACAGACAGATGAATAGATGGATGGATGGACAGACAGATGGATGGGTGGATAGATGGATGGATGAATGGATGGATCGACGGACAGATGAATAAATGGATAGATGGATTGATGGACAAATGAATAGATGGATGGATGAATGGACGGACAGATGGATGGATGGATGGATGGATGGATTGATAACCATGCATGATGAAGGATTATAGCCGCAGTGTTTCATACTAATGAATACAGTATGGATGTGTTGTCAATGATGCATATAACTAGTTCATAATTAAATGAAGACCAATCAGTGATTGGTGATTTAATTGGCACGAGAAGCCCAGCTGAACATAGGCTAATCTAAACAACACTGTCCATATTTGTCAGAAATAATTATCATTATCTGCAGTTCTAGTAGCTGAAATACGATTACAATAAATTATTATAATACCTGTCCATTGAATATGGAGACAATCTGATTCCGTTATATCTAATCTATTTGGTATGAAGTCGTATTCAACTGATGGATACACCTGTACAATATTTCCTCTCTTGCCACGAACATTCAGATTATAAATTGTACAAGTTTCGGCATCTTCATGTGAGATTTCACTACGAGGAAGAAGACGGATAACATGGCTACGATCTTGGAAGGTACGACCGAATTGAGCTGTGTTGATTGCTAGACGAAGTGCTTTGTTGGTGGTGGCTCCGATATTGATATAGGGGTTTTGTTCCACTGGTGATCTTATAAGAGCACCCCTGTTTGGAAATGGAACAAATGTAATTAAGAGAGAGAGGGGGGGAGAGAGAGAGATACACACAGACAGACAGACACACACACAGATGGAAACAGACAGACAGACAGACAGACAGACAGACAGACTGACAGACATATAGAGACAAAGAGACTCACAGGTTCTGATTTTGGCTGCTATCAGTGTTGAAAGGATCATAATCATCAGTAGAGATATTGTATCTGAAGAAGAATGGATATGACAAGTTGAACAGACATACCATACATTTCATAATGCCCATAACATAGACAGACAGACACTACTTACACACTACAGACACACACACACACACACACACACACACACAGATACAGAAACACAGATACAGAAACACAGACACAGACAGACACAGACAGACACACACATCAACTAATGATGTACTGACTGCCTGATACCATAACCTCTAAACTGTGAAACATAAACTATTAAATGGATTCTAAACTATCAATATAACTAGATGAATGTAAAACATTGTGGGGGCGAAGTAGTACACGCCTATTAATTAGTTAAAGCTATTTCACCCCGCCTGGGGCCAAGTGGTCCCCGCGAGAGAAAAAGACGTACGTACACAAGCAATCAAGCAAGATTCTCGACTAGTGTGGGGCTTCGCCCCAATTATTATATACATTAAGGGTTACGTATAGCTATCACAATGGACTAATGACCTTTGCACTGCCAATCCCTTCCGGCTTTTACAAAACAAGTTATTACGTATACTAAATATTTATACACGTAATATCATTAAAGTAATGACCACACTTTCAAAACGTTTTGTTAGACAAAACAAAATTTGTACACATATACACATACAATGTATATCTATAATGATTATTACATGTATGGACATAAACATATCATGTACTTATGATAGAAATATGTTATTCCCTTAAATTGTTGCTAAGACTCAACTAGTCTCTTTATCAGAAAGCAGGTTAATTGATGGTAAGGATGCATGAAAAGACCAGCCTTTTGATCAGCAGCCTGAGTAATCATGGGACAACCCCTGCTCCAGACCCCCCTCCACTGGTCAAGAGGGGGACTGCATGATGCATATATGCTAACATGTAGTAATGTAACTTCTGCCTTCAAAAGCATATTGATTGAACACAACATGTCTTAGAATATTACAGTATATATAATGTGATTCCCTAAATCTAATCCAGGTTGCTTCAACAGTCCAACACTAACCCTGAGCCTCAAACCTGAACTAAATCCTGAACTCTAAACCCTAAACTTTAATCTCAAGTCTCACCCAAACTAAATCCTGATTCCTGAACTCCAAACACTAAACCCAACACATTTGGTTTAGGCTGGTTTGAAAAGAAGTCAGATTGGAAATAGAGTTGGAATATGCACAATCTACTTTGCATATACAATTCAGTGATACTTGACTAAGAAATATGATACCTCCATCTACAAAAGGGACAAGTGCCAAGGTATGAGTAGGATGTAATGATAAGTGAAATTCCACAGGAAATGGCACAAGCAAACTGCAACCTTAGAATGTTACAATAATCCAATACCAGCTGCCAACGTCCAAAAAAGGGTGAGTAATGAATGAATGAGTAGGCTGTTTTTTTTTAATGATGTTATTCTATATTATTGTATTTGAAACATATTTGGTATGAAGAAGACAATAATATGCAAAAAATACATGCAGTGTGAGCATTTCAGCAAAAACAGAGGCCACAAACCATCGCTGTTTTGAAAATGATACTGATAACATAGTCACTTGTCTGTCTAGCGGTTGCTACATCCATCCATCCATCCATCCATCCATCCATCCATCCATCCATCCATTCATTCATTCATCCATGCCGTCCATCCATCCATCCATCCATCCATCCATCCATCCATCCATCCATTTATTCATCCATCCCATCCATCCATCCATCCATCCATCCATTTATCCATTTATTCAACCATCCATTCATCCATCCCATCCATCCATCCATTCATTCATCCATCCATCCATCCATCCATCCATCCATCCATTCATTTATTCATCCATTTATTCATCCATCCATACATCTATCCATACATCTATCCATCCATCCATCCATCCATCCATCCATCTATTTATTCAACCATCCATTCATCCATCCCATCCATCCATCCATTCATTCATCCATCCATCCATCCATCCATCCATCCATCCATTCATTTATTCATCCATCCCATCCATCCATCCATTTATTCAACCATCCATTCATCCATTTATTCATCCATCCATACATCTATCCATCCATCCATCCATCCATCCATCCATCCATCCATCCATCCATCCATCCATCATCCATCCATCCATCCATCCATCCATCCATCCATCCATCCATCCATCCATACATCTATCCATCCATCCATCCATCCATCCATCCATCCATCCATCCATCCATCCATCCATCATCCATCCATCCATTCATCCATAATATTTGGTGTTTTGACTTTGATCAGCTGGTAATATTTTCACAAGAACACAATTAAGTGAAGAGCCCTCACAGACTAAACATGTTATTGAGGTTTATAAATTTATTGGTTTGTATTGGCATATATCCAGATACCATTGTACACATTATACATAGCACGTGTACATACATACATTCATACATTCATAATTAATAACCTACATGTACATGTACATACCTACATGTACATGTACATACCTACATGTACATGTACATACCTACACATGTACATGTATATCCTAACACATGTACATGTACACAGCCACATATCATACATGTACATACACACTTATATCCTATTACATGTACATTTACACACCCATATAACACAATTATAATCATGCATCAAGATACATGTACAAGTATACATGTATATCCGTAAGTATATAATGTAAACAGTTACATGTACATGTACATGTACATGTACATGTATGTGTACATGTACATGTACATGTACAATAGTCATTTATTTGACAGTTGTTTTAAAATCATCCTACAGACTGGACTAGAGTATGCACGTATTGAAATATAACCATACCTTATTCTTACAACGATGATTTTCTCACTACCAGAGGGGAAATAGGGGATTGTCCAAGTATAGTTAAGAGGTACACCATCTCGTCCATTACCAAGGTGATTTGATCTTGTCCAACCAGCAGCCTCACAGGTTGGAGCTGATGGTAGAACTAGACATGCTTCGGGTTCATCAAATTTTGGACTAGCCCATTTTCTTGGTAATCCATCTCTAGGATTTCTTGACTCACATTCAGATTCTGAGACACCAGTTTCAATGTCTATATATGCATACTCTGTGAACCATTGACCTGAAATAGAGAATGGATAGATATGTGGATGAATGAATGGATGGATAGAAGATATGTGGATGAATGGATGGATGGATGGATGGATGGATGGATGGATGGATGGATGGATGGGTGGATGGATGGATGGGTGGGAGGATGGATGAATGAATGGATGGATAGATAGATGGATGGATGGATGGATGGATGGATGGATGGATGGATGGATGGATGGATGGATGGATGGATGGATAGATGGATGGATGGATGGATGGATGGGTGGATGGATGGGTGGGAGGATGGATGAGTGAATGGATGGATAGATAGATGGATGGATGGATGGATGGATGGATGGATGGATGGATGGATGGATAGATAGATAGATAGATAGATAGATAGATAGATGGATGGATGGGTGGGTGGATGGATGGATGGATGTATAAATATGTGGATGAATGGATGGATGGATGGATGGATGGATGGATATGTGGATGAATGGATGGATGGATGAATGGATATGTGGATGAATGGATGGCTGGATGGATGGATGGGTGGGAGGATGGATGGATGGATGAATGGATAGATTTACTCGAACTATGGAGTGGAGTTAAGATGTGGACATTGAAAGGTTTAAGAATGAGAAAAATAATTACGTATATAAATCTTTAATTACCTCCTGCATTCTCGCAATCAGCCTGATTATTATGAACAGACCAAGACCTCACTTGAGTAGTACCAGGATAGTACTCCTTACAGATCCCTCTTGGTTGAACATTGAAGCTCTCGTCCAAATACCAATCACATTGTGACGCATTGTCAGCTAGAATAGCAATATCCCTCCATTGAGTGGGGTGCCAATAAGGATAGTAGTCCCTTTCCTCAGGACATTCATATCCACGTCTGTTGCCATTTGGATTTTGACGAGTGTGACGAGCAGAGCTGATTCCCAAATTGTTGTTTCGGAGGTTTTGGTCAGCAGTGAATAAGTCTATGGATTATTTAATAAATAGAAACATGTATGTATGTATGTTTGTATGTATGTATGTATGTATGTATGTACATATGTATGTATGTATGTATGTATGTATGTATGTATGTATGTATGTATGTATGTACATATGTATGTATGTATGTATGTATGTATGTATGTATGTTTGTATGTATGTATGTATGTATGTATGTATGTATGTATGTATGTATGTATGTATGTATGTATGTATGTATGTATGTATGTATGTTTGTATGTATGTATGTATGTATGTATGTATGTATGTATGTATGTATGTATGTATGTATATATGTACATATGTATGTATGTATGTATGTATGTATGTATGTATGTATGTATGTATGTATGTATGTATGTATGTATGTATGTATGTATGAATGTATATAGTAGATACATATACAATTATATATACACATGTACATGTAGGTATATTTGTACAGTTGTCTGTCTGTAGGGTATAATATACTAATACATAATTTATGGACTTTCATTCTCACTTGTATTTCTAGTCCTCATATAACAATCATCATAATAATCAAATGTCTCATGGAGTCCTTGTGTTTGAACGACAGCATTTTTTCTATTTGCAAACTGGGCTGGTGTTTCAGTTAATGATGCAGGAGGTGTATGTGTCTGTGTTCCAGTATTGACTCCATTACGAAGGCAGTCCTTATCGGTACCTATATGTACAGAATGCATGAACCTTGTGTGAACTGATGTGACTATTTTAATCTAAGTCATGAAAAACTTCATTATGTCTGAGGTACAATGGACAATAGTGTTATTATAACAATGGGATTGTTCGTCTGTGGTACAGTGGGCAGTGTCCATGTGTCTGTGGTGCAATAGGATTATTCATATAGACATATACTGTCCATTTGTCTATAGTACAATGAATAGTGTCCATGTGTCTATGGTACAATGAATAGTAGTGCAATGAGATTGTTTCTATACATTTATTTGTATTTAAAATCCTATTGAATGTTATTGACAAACTATACAACCCTCTTTCAACGTACTTGCATCACAAACATCTGATACCATATATTGAATAACAATATTACAGTTGAGTTTGTTTGGATCATCATCTTCGTTCCCTCCACACCCATGCTGGTTTGTCCATTCTATTGCGAGTTTCGAGTCAGCTCTGTCACTGCTTTGGAAGTATTGCTGTGTAATGGATAGAGTGACATATCATCAACATTAGAAACAAGATACATTATATATAAACAAGGATCATACTGATGATCAAAGACTATCAGGTGGGAGAACTATTTGGAAGTAGACAAAGCATGCAATAGCCAGAGGCTGGATGGTTATTATGCCTAAGGCAGTGTCTAGCAGGGGAGGGTCCTGCCAATAGTTAGTTAATCATGTGTTGCTAAATTCCATGCTGTGTAGTCAATCATCCGAAATCAGATGCAAGATGCAATTAATACGGAATGGTTGACAGCTGTGACACTATTAGCCAATGTAATAATTACATGCATATATACAATACGCCACTGGATTATAATAATTAGATGAAGAATGCATAAATGTTTTAACACATACCATGTAGTATATCTGATCTTCAGATGTAAATCCATTAGTTTCGTCTGTGTCACCTGCATTGTATCCACCACGATTGTTGTTCTGAAGGAAGAAATGGGAATAAAGATTATTGCATACAATATTGTGTGGAGATTATGGATAAATTGACTTACTTGTGAGTCAAATAATCTGTTAGCATTATCGCGATTAGCTGATTTTTCGTTTAGCCTGTTGTTTGATCCACGAGGATTGTGCATATAGCAATCAGAGAAACACATCTGCACACACAAGGATGTTGTGAGTAGAACGCACAGCGCTCTTAGGTAAGACATATTTGTGGCTTGTGAAAAATTCTTGCGAAAAACGGTCCAGCCGAGAGAATAAAATAGGAAATTGAGGTGACTTGGTTTGGAGCTGTGACTGGAGTAAGTCGTAGAGATTATCTCTCTTCTACAAAGTGTGCCTTCCAGCAAGAATACCAAATTTGGTTATGTTTAGGTGTGGCTTTATGCAAATCAGTCATCACATGATGATATCCCCATCCATGTATGGAAAAAACCACGTTCTTGTTGCTAAAAATAGTAAGGGCGTGTCGGATGAGTTCACTCCAGATATACTCTTTGCTGTAGTGGCAGGTTCACTCCGTCGCAAAGCAAGAAAGCAAGGATTCTAAGTTTCTTCAGAACCATTGAAAGAAAAGAAAGTTAACACACAGACAACATGAAGATATTTGTTCTAGTGCTGGCACTAGTAGCATTGGTACAAGCCGATATGTACTTACACAATCTGAGGTACGCAACAAGATGTTTTTTTACAGATGTGTGAAAAATATAACTTCGATTCATAGATAATTTTATATATTGCATTTCACAGAGGTAGCAACAACAGATTAGATGAAGCAAGAAGAGATCGTAACAATGCTAACCGGTATGTTGTTGGCCTTCTTTGTGCTAATGCATACACTATTTATTTCTTCTTTCTTTTAACAGCTTGTTTGATTCACAGAATAATAATCGTGGTGGATATAACGTTGGTAGTCTCTATTACTATGCTGGATCCATCCTCCCTATTGAATGGACCAATCAACATTCTTGTGGCGACCCTAATAACAACTGTGAAATTGTCTTCCAATACATGTGTGATGATAATTTAAGAGATGGAGCATCCACTAAGTAAGAAATAGCATGACATTGATTCTGTACATGAGTACATGGTATGTGTTTCAATTGAATTACTGTATATCTGTGACAAAACTAGACAATGTTTGTTTTAGTTTATGGTATGCGGTTAATTTGCCAATTATGACCTCAGAAAAATGTTCATAACTTTAGTTTGGAAAGACCAACAATCTTTTTACCTGCACCATTTCATATAATTATCCTTCCTTTTCTTTTTTGTGTATATAAAATTTCAGCTTTATTATTGAGTTACAGTATAATCATGTATTAACCTTATGACATTAAACTATACACTATAGTACATAATATAAAGTCTAATTTTGCAGACATCGTGAATGTAAACAGACTTTAGTAACTTGTATGTGAAATATGACTATAAAACTCATAAAATGTTTTTCAATATTTTAAACTGCATTTTTTTAGCATTAAGTGAAAACTGCAGTATAGCATCATGTATAACTCAATATTAGTGTTGCTTTAG
>OX345644.1:1561236-1598736 GCA_947044365.1 Petrosia ficiformis
GGAGTGGAATATGACTTTGTTCCTAACAGACTGACTGTATCTGATGGAGCATGTATTCACATACAGTAAGTGACAGACAGATAGATAGATAGATAGATAGATAGATAGATAGATAGATAGATAGATAGATAGATAGATAGATAGATAGATAGATAGATAGATAGATAGATAGATAGATAGATAGATAGATAGATAGATAGATAGATAGATAGATAGATAGATAGATAGATAGATAGATAGATAGATAGATAGATAGATAGATAGATAGATAGATAGATAGATAGATAGATAGATAGATAGATAGATAGATAGATAGATAGATAGATAGATAGATAGATAGATAGATAGATAGATAGATAGATAGATAGATAGATAGATAGATAGATAGATAGATAGATAGATAGATAGATAGATAGATAGATAGATAGATAGATAGATAGATAGATAGATAGATAGATAGATAGATAGATAGATAGATAGATAGATAGATAGATAGATAGATAGATAGATAGATAGATAGATAGATAGATAGATAGATAGATAGATAGATAGATAGATAGATAGATAGATAGATAGATAGATAGATAGATAGATAGATAGATAGATAGATAGATAGATAGATAGATAGATAGATAGATAGATAGATAGATAGATAGATAGATAGATAGATAGATAGATAGATAGATAGATAGATAGATAGATAGATAGATAGATAGATAGATAGATAGATAGATAGATAGATAGATAGATAGATAGATAGATAGATAGATAGATAGATAGATAGATAGATAGATAGATAGATAGGATAGATAGGATAGATAGATAGGATAGATAGATAGGATAGATAGGATAGATAGGATAGATAGGATAGATAGGATAGATAGGATAGATAGATAGATAGATAGATAGATAATTAATCTATATTACATGCATAATTATATTCTCATAAATTACTATTTCTCTCTGCTTCTTAGATGGACTGGTTCAAACACAAATCCTCATAATAATGATGGACAAGGACTTGCAGGTACAGACAGGTCCAACATTGTCCTTCTCAGAACTGTTAACTACCCAGAAGGAACACCAGGCAGGGCTGTTCCTCTTGGAATGAAAAATGGTCACTGGGGTAACAGCTACCCTGCTCACCTGGACGATGATGAGACCTTTTTGGGATTGAGTAGACAGTTAAGAGAGGATCTTGCATTGTTGACTCCAAGTATGTCAAATTATTTCGTGAAAAGTGTATTTTAAAAAAATGTGGTTATTATAATTATATTGTTATTAATCTATAGCTCAGTTTGGAGGAGAAATGTCTGAGTTGGATGATGCTGGGACATATTACGATCTTGGTCCACGAAGAGTAACACAGAGAGGCACCTATTACTACATGTGCAGTAGAAATAATAACTTTACTAATCGAAGCCAAAAGGGTAAAATTGTTGTAGTTAGTAATGGACTAGCTTTCAAACGTATCGGATGGAATGGAGGATCTGTTGAAATGGATGGGTGAGTTGTCTTCACCTATTAGAACTAGTGCTGTTTAAAAATAGTGATCTCATTATATATTCATAGTCTTTAATGGGGATAATCACATTGTAGAATTTGAAAGCAAGATATATGGAGAAAAACGTATTCCTATGATTGCTTTCAGCATGGTGTGGTATCGGCACTCAGTAATCTGGTATGGCTAACTTTCTCATGCCTGAAACATAACAGCTAGTCTTAAAGCTATTAATTCTTTTCATTATCTAGATTATTGTAGAACTTTAATAATATATTTCAGCAGCTAGAACAGCCATTAGTTCCAGTTTCTAACGTGAGTATGCTTGTATACACGGCTAAGGAAGCTATGTATACAAGCATGCTCACGTAAGTGACACAAGAATATATATATATATATAATATTATAAATAATATATATAGTTCGAACCCATGGGAAAGCAATCATAGGGATGGCCCTACAGGCCATAAAAAAAATTATAATGTGATATTATAATAATTATATTACATATATTTTCTGTACACTAAACGTACTCATCAATACATTCTTTTCGTCTCTCAACAGTACAAGCGTAACATTTGAGCAGGGAGACCTCCCAGATGCTGTAGTTTTGAGAATGGAGAGTTATTCCTCAGAGGATGACGCCCTTGACATGATTGAGGATATGAGTGGTGTATCCACGAGTGGACCAGGTGATGAAGTCAGTCAATACTACCTGGTAGATCCAATTGATGAATTCCATCAAGACGCAACTGACGACGCAGAAATACAGATTGAGTTAGACAGTTCAAGTGCAACTGATGTTAAAATCTATCGTGCTAATGCGGGCTCAGATTGGCGTTTCAGAGAACTAGATACTCGTACATCTGATGGAATGGCTATGGCCAGTACTCGTGAAGGAGGCATGTTTGTTGCTGCCGCTCCCGCTGTTACATTGTATATTAGTATTGCTACTGTTGTATTCGTCCTTATCATTGTGACTATCGCTATAGTGGGTGTGGTTATCTATTTCCGTGTTAGAAGGGAGAAATGGCGTGCAGTGAAGAGTGGAGTCTCCAAAGGAATGAAAAACTTCCATAGAAGTTTTACTGACAAGGTTTAAAAAAAACTGCAGCAAATTTTTCAAAATTTTTTTTTCGATGCCATCATAACATAACTACTCTATTTGTGTGCTAATAACAACGAAATTAATTTGTATATTATGTGAATGTAATTTTTTTTAACTCTTGTAGTAATAACTGTAATAATTAGGTCTCTTGTTGTTATGTATTATCCATCATCTGCAGGGCAGATTGTTGGTTTTAAATAAAAATATGTGAATTGTTTTTTAAAGAAAATTAATAAAACTAAAAGAATAAATTAAAAGAATAATTTAGTAGTTAGTGAAAATTAAGTTTTTTTTTTTTAATTTGACAGTACAAACTATACCATACACTATGAGTATATTCAGTGATCTGAAGTCCTGTTTGTACTTGGTTTCATTTGAATATGTTTCGATAATTCAGTAGGTGGGTATTGAGCTGTAAGAAATGTTGTTGATCCAATATCAATCTAAAATGAGATAGAAGTTACATATGAGATTCTGAGTTTTTGATCTGTTTTGAAGCATTGGCTCAACAATGGTTAGTGTGTGTGCCATTGGGAATACATCTTGAGCCCGATTAACAAACAGTTAATGTTGTTAGTGACAATATAATCACAATTAACAGTGCCATCTGGCCCAAATTTTAAAGAGAACAGTGTGACGTCAATTAAGAAGCAATGGTGCGTGCACCTTATGGGTTTATCAAAATATGAGATTATGGATAAGAAAAAAATCGTTAGGTAAATATTAGTGATGGGCAATTCGTTACCAAGTACTTGATACTTTGATACTACGTCTGAAATTTCTGGTATTTGAGTAATGTCCAAGTATTGATACCGATACCAATCACCACAGTGACCACACCTCTATTTCAATCAGACAAAAAAATTTTCATATCGCTTCCATATTTTTAACTGAATTTGTATAAAATTTGACATTTATGTAAGCACATGTATTATACGCATGCATATTATCAAGTATCTCGATACCATCAATACTGATTCCCAAACTACTTGATATTGTATCAAAATAAAAGTTACCGGTATCATCCACTACTATTAAATATTAATAATATAAGCACTTGGGTTTTGCCTGTTTTATAAAATGCAACTAAATTACAATGTAGGTGGACCAACGTACTTAACTTGTGCATATCATATCAAATGTAGTTACGGATCAGTACTGGTATCTGGCACCCACCCCTAAGGCCATACATTACAGATACTAATGGCTAAGCCTGTAGTTACCAGTATTTAGATCACTACTGGTATCTAGACCAGTATTTGGATCAGTACTGATATCTGGACCAGTATTTAGATCAGTACTGATATCTGGACCAGTATTTGGATCAGTACTGATATCTGGACCAGTATTTAGATCAGTACTGGTATCTAGACCAGTATTTGGATCAGTACTGGTATCTGAACCAGTATTTGGATCAGTACTGGTATCTGGACCAGTATTTGGATCAGTACTGATATCTGGACCAGTATTTGGATCAGTACTGGTATCTGAACCAGTATTTGGATCAGTACTGGTATCTGGACCAGTATTTGGATCAGTACTGATATCTAGACCAGTATTTAGATCACTACTGGTATCTAGACCAGTATTTGGATCAGTACTGGTATCTGGACCAGTATTTGGATCAGTACTGGTATCTGAACCAGTATTTGGATCAGTACTGGTATCTGGACCAGTATTTGGATCAGTACTGGTATCTGGACCAGTATTTGGATCAGTACTGGTATCTGGACCAGTATTTGGATCAGTACTGGTATCTAGCCTATCTACATCGGTATGTAAGAGACACATAGATATGTATATTTACATATATATGTATGTACTATAGTTATGAGTATTAGGATCAGTACTGTTATCTGGCACCCACCCCTAAGGCCATACATTATAGAGCTAACATTGACAAACACCATTGAACAATAACCTCATTTATAATGTACAGCTATATACAATACTGGTATGTAAGAGACACATAGATATGTATATTTACATATGTACGTATGTACTATAGTTATGAGTATTAGGATCAGTACTGGTATCTGGCACCCACCCCTAAGGCCATACATTATAGATACTAATGGCTAAGATTGACAAACACCACTGAACAATAACCTCATTTATAATGTACAGCTATATACAATACTGGTATGTAAGAGACACATAGATATGTATATTTACATACATGTATATATGTATGTACGTATTATACATAGTTATGAGTATTAGGATCAGTACTGGTATCTGGCACCCACCACTAAGGCCATACATTATAGATACTAATAGCTAAGCTTGACAAACACCACTGAACAATAACCTCATTTATATTGTACAGCTACAGACACGTACGCAGATACATACATTTGATTCCTCCATTTCATTTTTGATTTTTCCAATCTCTTTGTGAAAATACTCAAATGGTTTTTCTGGTTGTTCTATTACCACTTGACGTAATAAACCCTACGTATAATAAATATAACTTTGTATGTATGTGTGTGTATGTGTGTGTGTGTGTGTATGTATGTATGTATGTATGTGTGTATGTATGTGTGTGTGTGTGTAGGTGTGTATTTACGTGTTGGGTGGAATGCCCAAACTCGTAAATGAATCGGAATAATGCCTACGATCCTAGACGATGGATCTGGTCTAAAGAGTCCACTGACCTGGGTATTGCTTTCCTCAAACTCAAAAACCAAGAGCTTGAAAAGGCCAAGGTACTAAGCTTGAAAATTTAAACAGGCATAATAGATCTCTCTTCAGCTCTAGTGCTTTTGTTTTTTATTTTCATGTTATTGGGGCGAAGCCCCACACTAGTCGAGAATCTTGCTTGATTGATTGATTGCTTGCTTGCGTACGTCTTTTTCTCCCACGGGGACCCCTTGGCCCCAGGCGGGGTGAAATAGCTTTAACTAATTAATAGGCGTGTACTACTTCGCCCCCACAATGTTTTACATTCATCTAGTTATCTAACTTATCCTGATGGCCTGTGGTATAACTATGTATATCTATGTATGTATGTATGTGTGTGTGTGTGCGTGTGTGTGTGTGTGTATGTATGTATGTATGTATGTATGTGCATATGTACATACGTACTTAAGTACATGCGTACATATGTTTGTATGTACGTAAGTGTATTCTGCATTATTCTTATTTCACCAATCAAAAAAATACCAAACATTTCGATGGCTATACAGCCATCCTCATCATACAATAAGAATAATGCAGAATATTAAAGAACCCAGTCATTCAGAACTATACAGTACGTAAGTGTATGTCTACATACATACATTTACGTACGTATGTATGTATGATAATACACAATTAAAAAATACACACTTCCTGTCCTATACACATAATATGTACATATAGTCTTGTGTAGCCAGCCCATACCACTCTACAGCACAAGATCAAGACTGATATTATTATACATATAATTTATATATATATATATATATACATATAATTTATATATATATATATATATATATACATATATATATATATGTATAATTACGTATTATGTATATATATATATATATATATATATATATATATATATATATACATGTACTTACGTATTAGATCTATGTATGTACTTATATATTTGATGAAGTTAAGTAGCAATTGCTACATTATGCAAATACCTGAAAAAGCTCTCTTAATTTTATTCTCGACAAGTAATCTTCTGTCTCTCTCTGTTGTCTGTTTTTAGAGTTAGCCATTTCTCCTCAACTCAGTTGTTGATGTTTCCTAGCAACAGTGGATGGGCATTAATAAGAATAATTATTGTGATTGCCGTCATTATACGATTTCGCATGACCGTAGGAGGGGACACAATGACAGATAAAATGCAAGCATCTGACTCTAAAACGACCTAAATAGCACATTCACTTAAAAAGTAGTTGGATCACTTCGCAAAGGCTGGATCAAAAGGTGATTTAGCAAAAACAGAAAAGACTGCAATACAAGTGACTTCCTCACTTCAGAAACATCCAAGCTAGAATGATCAGGCACTGGACATTTGTATTAATTCTTGCAGTAGTGTTACAATCACTGCAAATACTCCGTGTGAAAGCAGGTATGTAAGTATATATAAGAGCATGTGCAGTAAATGCTGAAACTACAGTCATGGCCGGTATTTTAACTATTATAATTATGTTATAATAATTGTGAAATATATTCAGTATCGGAGTAAAAATGTTCAAGTATGTAAGTTATCTATGCATTCTAAGGTAAGCTTGAGCCCAGTATGTTTGTTATTGAGTAGTAAAGAGTAAAATTGATATTATAGTCACCACTATTACTGACATGTGTAAAGTTCACAGCTTATCAGATTATCAGTGTGGATTGTAGTAATGGAATTTATCACTTATAGTTTAACAAATAAAAGTGTAATTGAAAAATGCTAAAGTATAGTAATATAATTATTATACTTTTCATAACTCTTCATGCTTAATTTAGAAATAATCAACCCATACCTTTAAGGGTAATTCTGGAAATTCAAGATTTCTCTGGTACTGTTACAGTTCACAAACTCTGTAATGAGACTAACAAGAGGTGCTAGTTTTTTTTATAGTAGCAGGCAATAAAATCACAAAGTAGATTCTCCTTGGTATACTGCCTGTGGTACTTCTGGAAAATTCCTATATTAAATTTTAACAGAATTACCTACCTTACATTATTATATATAATTACATTATGATGTATGGAACCTCTCTATTAACTGCATGTACCAATATGGACTGCTGTAGTCCCTATATTTAGTAATGTCTTCAATAAGGACATATCTGCAGGATATATGTATGGGCTTCAAGGAAGTCCTCATCATTAAGAAGCTCTGGTATGTTGATTGTTTAGTTAACTATAATTATAAATAAAGTCCCTTTTAGTAAGGCATTGTGACTTTTAGTTAACTGAACTATAACTAAATTACATGTCTGCAGCAATAACTATAACTAACTAAAAAAAAATTGGCCAATAATGGGCACTTTTAAGTTAGTGAACTAACTATTTAAAATTGTTTTAGTTAATTGCTATAACTAAAATTGTGATAAACTAGACATATTGTAACTATAACTAAAAGTGGTGGACATTATTGTCATACTAAAACAACACCATATCGAATGTGAACCATGATTGCTATATGGCACTAGAATCAAATAACTACATAATTTGCCAGATGCTTGATTAATATTTACTGGAGGATGTGTGCATACATTATATAGCAATGTTTGTAAACTTAAACATATACTTTCATGATTTCTTATGCATTAAGATTACCTTAATTATATCATAGATAATATAATCAAGGCTATACTATCTATGATTATATACAGAATGCTAATAACTATAATTGGGATGAATTTAAAAGTAAATTACTTCTATAATATCTTGGTCTACTGTAATAACTATAACTAACGAAAATGAAAATTGGGCAATATTGAGCACTTTTAGTTAGTTAACTAAAACTAACTAAAACCCTTTTAATAAGCCAGATATTGTTTTAGTTTATCAACTGTAACTACAACTATAATTTATGCAAACTGTTAGATCTAGCTAGATCAAAAGATTATGAAGAAATAGCGCTTTTCAGTCCTTTGTGCATCCTTCAGGTACCGTAAAACAGGTTTAGCTGGTATAACATACATTAGGCAATACTGTTGCATGTAACAGGTATATGCAACATTTCCTCCTTTGATCTTTCATCTGATACCTGCAATATTGTTGGCTGTAACTGTTACAAGCAACAATGTTGCCTAGCGTGTGAAAACTGCCTAGTGTATGGAAAGGAAGAAATGTTGTTGCATATAACTGTTACAAGCAACGATGTTGCCTAGCGTGTGAAAAGTGCCTAGTGTACGGAAAGGAAGAAGTGTTGTTGCATGTAACTGTTACAAGCAATGATGTTGCCTAGCGTGTGAAAAGTGCCTAGTGTATGGAAAGGAAGAAGTGTTGTTGAATGTAACTGTTACAAGCAACAATGTTGCCTAGTGTTTTGTGGAGGCTATGCCATGTGCTCATAGCCATGTTTATATCTTTTGTCGATGGATTATGATTGATTTAATCATACATATTTGCATCAAGTTTATTTTATCCATTAGAGGAAAATGGCAATTTGGAATTTGTTCCTTCAAACCTTTATCAATCTACTATCACGGAAAGTCAAGCAAGCGTATCTGGTACTCCTGTAGTGACACTTGGTTTCAATAGGGCTCTTAGTGAATCTGAAAGACAAACACTTGGAATTTTGGAATTTGGAGAATATGAAAAATTTTCTTTAAATAATGAAACATTTGTCATAACCGTTGAAGCTCCTTTGAGTATTGGTACAGTTAAGGTCTTTGTATTTGTTCGATACATCGACTCTGAAGGAACTGAACAACAGATTATTGCTATTATTACAATAAATATCATTGATGATGGTAAGGTGTAGTTCAGACATATACATGCACACATGTACACATTTTTTATAATATATAATGTAAATACATACATACATACATACATACATACATACATACATACATACACACACACATACATGTACATACACCTGTACATACATACATACATATATATACACACACACACACACACACACACACACACACTACACAACACAACACATGCCTATTGACATATACGTACATACATACATACATACATACATACATGTACATACATACATACATACATACACACATACACACACACACACACACACACACACACACACACACACACACACACACACACACACACACACACACACACGCCTATTGACATACATTTATTACATTTAGCATTTGCATGTCAATCTCAATCATTTGGCAAATGCAGTCAGTTGTGCAATACCTCTACCAGTCAAACTGGTTATACTTGTTCCTGTTTGGATAACTACGTGCTACAGAGTGATGGATTGACATGTCTTGCTAATGGTGAGTATATGGGCCGAGAGAGGAGAGGGAAGTTGGGAAAATTTGACCTTGTTTTCATATCAGAAGTTTAAGCAATCGATAGTCCCTAATGATAAACATTTAGTAGTTTATTTAGTATTACATCATGCTATTATTTAGTGTTGTTTAGTTGATTATAATTATAATTATAACTAAAACCATTTTTAGCAAAGCATTATGACTTTTAGTTAACTAAACTATAACTAAATTACAGATCTACTGCAATAACTATAACTGAAAATTGACCAATAATGGGCACTTTTAGGTAGTTAACTATACTAACGCCCTGCCCTTTTAGTTAACTATAACTAAACTAAAATTGTGATAAACTATAGTCAACTATAACTAAAAGTGGTCATTATCGCCTAATTAAAACAACATTACTATTATGATGTACAACTAAATCTTTTAAAGGAAACATATCCAATAAACATTCATAAATATAATACACTCATCATAAATGTACACATTATACATATATGTAATAATCAGTATATATTATATACATGTAGTGTTGCTATGCAACTACAACTTGTAGTATCTCTTGAAATGTAGATTTAAAGTTATAAGCTATATTCTCACTAAATGCATATTTTTGACTCATCAAACAGAAACCTCTAAAGTTGAATATTTTAAATTCAAAACTATAATAATTTACATACATTGTAAATACACATGTAGATATACTTTATGATTTGTATTCTCCATTTCAGCTCCATCTCCCCTCCTGTTACTATCACATTCTAATGCTATTAGTGAATTAGATACATCAAGATCTCAGAGTTCCATTTTTTATCAGGAGTCAGAGAATAATACCAGTATCACTTTATTTGATTATGGTTACACTAATCAGGTGTGTGTGTGTATGTACATGTGTATGTATGTATGTATGTATGTATGTATGTATGTATGTATGTATGTATGTATGTATGTATGTATGTATGTATGTATGTATGTATGTATGTATGTATGTATGTATGTATGTATGTATGTATGTATGTATGTATGTATGTACGTATGTACATGTATGTATGTATAATATTATATGTATGTGTGTATGTATATTATATGTCTATTCACTCTATTGTGTATTCTCTGATGCTATGTCACATCATTGATGGAGAGAGAGAGAGAATGGAGAGATAAAAAGGGATGAAGAGTGTCCGTATGAGAGAGAGAATAAACGGAATTAATATTGAAAGACAAACTTACAGGCCTGGTTTAACCTAAAGCTAAACAGCTGTTAATATGATAACACAAACACAAAATATAAATACACGTACATGTACATGTACATGTACACATGTATGTATATCATCAACATTAGGAGATATTATAATACATATAATATAATAATTATGAGAAAGAGAGATAGGTGAGAGTGAGAGACAGAGAGAAAAAGAGTGAGACGGAAATCTACCTGTACATGTATCTACAATTCTGTTTTGAAGATGTTTCTATTAAATTTGTAGTAGTAATGTAAACTGATACATGGATTGCTACATGTACATGTACATGTACATGTATAATGGTAACACAATCAGCAGTCCATGTATGTATAGATAACTGTGTAAAATAAACTGCAATTCCTTTTTAGAAAAGTGTTAAAATACACAATTACACTCCAAATTTAGTATAGATATTTATTAATGGAATGCATGTGTGGAGACAATTGAATTTGCTGTTGTAGTAAATTAATATATATATAAGGATAATTCAACATCTGTCCCACTTGCCTTTATAGAGATGTCATTTGAAAACATTATATTGTATATCTTAAAATTGTCCATGTATGTAGAGCTCATTAGAGAGATTAGTAGTGGTGGTTAAGTGGTCTGGTGCCTGATCAGTTTATTATGCAACACTGAGCAGGAACTCTAGTATTGCATGACTAGGAGTACTGGGTTCACCTCTATCCCCAAAAATTGGCTTATATATATATATATATATATATACGTACATGTACATGTAATACATCCCAGTGTCCAGGAGTACTGGGTTCACCTCTATCCCCAAAAATGGGCTTATAATATATATACGTACATGTAATACATCCCAGTGTCTAGGAGTAATGGGCCCACCTCTATCCCCAAAAATGGGCTTATATACATGCAATACATCCCAGTGTCTAGGAGTACTGGGTCCTGCTCTATCCCCAAAAATGAGTATATAATATATACGTACATGTAATACATCCCAGTGTCTAGGAGTACTGGGTCCACCTGTATCCCCAAACAATTGGCATATAAATATACACATGTATATACATGTACATATAATTATATATATGTATATATATATATATATATATATACATGTATATGCAGTACATGTAATATATCTTGATGTTGATGGAGGCTCCCAGATGTCTCCAGCTGGAAGGTGATGGGATTTCCTGTCCAAAATAATATGTAATTTTTAAAACCATTACTACAGGCTGGTACATGTTTTGATGTTAAATAATTTGGTTGGTACTTCTATCGACAAGGTGTCTCCAGCTAGAAGGTGATGGGATTTCCTGTCCAAAATAAAATGTAATTTTTAAAAGCATTACCACAGGCTGGTACATGTTTTGATGTTAAATAATTTGGTTGGTACTTCTATCGACAAAACTTGGTCTCCAAAAAGAGTAACTATACTATTACTCCACCTAGGCACCTACATACCAAATTTAGTTGATTTCTTGTGCAACATAGCTGTGTAACAAACATTTTAAATGCAAGCATTTGACAAAATTCTTATTTGCCAATTGACTGATTTTGGCATCCATGCATTTAGAACTATTGTGGTTCATGAAAATAAAAAAATCACAAGAATTTGTTCTGTAAAGTATTTTTTAACTGACAATTTCTCAATCTCTGGTATTATACAAGAAACAAAATGAGAGTAGGTGAAAATTGTTTGGTTTGTCTCAAATGCAGTATAAATTTTGAAATGCAGAATGTTTGCAACGGATATGAAGATTAATTAGCTAGTCATCTGATTTAAACCAAGCTGCCAACTTAAAGCATACCTCCAGACCCTCCTAAAATACAGTATTCTCACTACTTGTATAGAAGTGGCAGCTACACATGTATGTTTCAATGGATTCAATGTATAAAGTAGCTTGGTATATATCAGAGTGGGAAATAATAGTGGTCCAGTGCCATTTGAGCACCAAAATTAGCATAAGGAGCACCAGATTTTGACATTACAACGCATGCTAGTTGTACTGTGGTGAGCACTGGGAACGGAATTGCTCACCAGATGTTGTAGGCTTATTTCCCACCCTGGTACATATTATATATATAGAGTTACAATTTTATAATTGTTATGAAGGCAGAACTCAATGTAATTTTAATTGCTACATTTCAGTGGGTTCAGTTTATAGAGTAGTGCAATATTAATTACTTTATAGCGATCATGTGAACTAAAGTGATGACTACACCTGTAGTTGACTTTATAGTGATCATGTGAGCTAAAATGATGACTAGTTGACTTTATAGTGATCATGTGAACTAAAGTGATCATTAGTTGACTTTATAGCGATCATGTGAGCTAAAATGATGACTAGTTGACTTTATAGTGATCATGTGAGCTAAAATGATGACTAGTTGACTTTATAGTGATCATGTGAACTAAAGTGATCATTAGTTGACTTTATAGTGAGTCATGTGAGCTAAAATGATGACTAGTTGACTTTATAGTGATCATGTGAGCTAAAGTGATCATTAGTTGACTTTATAGTGAGTCATGTGAGCTAAAGTGATCGCTAGTTGACTTTATAGTGATCATGTGAGCTAAAGTGATCATTAGTTGACTTTATATATAGTGATCATGTGAGCTTATTGACTTTACAATTAAATCTTTACGATGAAACTAAATGATTACATTAGGCGATCACTTGTTAACTTATGACAAGCACTGATTAGGTGATCAATGGTTGATCGATGATCAAACTAATGATATCAATGATCGCTGGTGATTTTAAGTGATGATCAAAGCATTGATTAAATCAATGTTAATATAAATGATCAAACTAATGATATGTATGATCACTGGTTGATTTCATGTCATGATCAAAGCATTGATTAGATCAATGGTAATGCACATGAATGTATAACACAAATGACTATGATTCAGTGATTTTATTTTCTCTTGTTCTTTTTCTTTCCTCATATCATCAGCTGTTGTATTACGTTGATCAGACAAGCCAAACAATAGTCCAGATTTCACTGAGTGACCCCACCAAACCTGAGGTTCCCCTCATCACTAACGATCAGGACAACATTAATGGTATCGCTGTGGACTGGATCTCTGGGAATATATTCTACAGTGATTCTGGGAAAATACAACAGTACCATGTGACTTCTAGTCATGTGACTCCTGTACTCTCCAATCTTTACAATCCTAGGCGACTTGTTTTAATGCCGGACAATCCATATAGGTATGTATAGATAATCGATGTACAGAATATATGTGTTATGAGATATACAGTGGAACCCCTCTATTGCGGACAGCATTGGGACAAATATAAGTGTCCTGATTACAGGGGTGTCCTCATTTCAGGGTTTCCTCAAAAGAGGGGTTTCACTGTATACACAGTAATAATGATGTTTATAAACTGGAAAATATACATTGTATAATACAACATTGTTGAGTTGACACCACTCTTATTAATTATAATAATACAAAAAATTTTAAAATTATGTAGGGATATCAAACCGAAAAAGCACAGGAACAAGATTGGGATGGTACAAAGTACCTCAGCAAAAAAATAAAAACCATTTCCACACAACAATGCTACATAAGTATCGCTTCTTTGTGATTTGCCTTTACTCTGGCTATATATACTTATGTATGGTTGTTATATGAAAGTGGTGTTTGATATTGTTGCTAAGGTGTCGGCCCGGTCTTGTTACTGTGCTTTTTCGGTTTTGATATCCCTACATACTATTAATAGGTTTGCAATAGTGCTGTAGTAAGCACACCCACACTGTCTAATTAGAGTGTTAACATACGTATCAAGGGTGTAGACATCTTTTTCGAAGTGGAGGGGGGGCTCAATGTACCAAGCCCTTATTTACTTCATCCAAATATGCTCACTCCTACACGCATGAAATACATGTAAATGACAATCATATTCTGAAATATAATGTTATGTTTGTATTCACAATGGCCTCAAATTTAGGATATGATGACTTTATATGTAATATAGTGTATAGTTTAATGTCATAAGATACAATTGAATGAATAGGCCTGACAAGATGAGCAAGCTAGCTAAAAACTTCACTATTGACTTGCAGCTGGTACACGTAGATATTCAAAAAAAGTGTTGGCAGGAAAACTTGTTTCTCACTAAAAAGGAACTGGAAGAATTTTGTGTATTGTATCGTGTATTCCCCATCCCCAGTAAACATGTGACATATAAGTACTTATGACATAATATATAGAATTCTTACATCAATAATATGTACATGTATACATACATGTATATACATGTACATGTGCTGATAATGTACATAGCTTTGGCTTCTCTTAATGAGATTGAACCATAAAAATAATAAAGTTATTCCATACAATGAGTTATTAAAATAGTCAGCTCTTTTGAAATAAATGATATATTTATGATACTTGCTTTATAGGGGATGTTATTGTTACTTTTGTTATCATATCCATTTTAAGTGTTTTCTGATGTTCCATACAGTCACGAGTCTTGTAACGATAGCAACACCTAGCTTAGTATAAACATCTTACTAATCTGATTTTTGTGACTTTTGTTTGAAGTGAATATGTCCAGTTATATACAGTGTATGTTGCATATGTGTGTGTGTACATGCGTATGTACATGTACATGTAAATGTGTGTTTGTACATGTATGTGTGTGTACATTGGTGTGTACATGTACATACATGTGTGTGTACACGTGTATGTTCATGGGTGTGTGGACTGGGTACATGTTTGGAGTGTACTTATACATGTAAGTGTAATTGTGTCTGTATATGTGTGTATATACATTGGTATGTACATGTGTATGTAGAGTGTGTACATGTTTGCAGTCTACGTATAAGTGTAATTATGTGCTTACATGTGTGTATGTGACATGTGTACATGTACGTATATGTGTGTATGTAACATGTGTACATGTACATACATGTGTGTGTACATGTGTATGTGACATGTGTACATGTACGTATATGTGTGTATGTAACATGTGTACATGTACATACATGTGTGTGTACACGTGTATGTTCATGGGTGTGTGGACTGTGTACATGTTTGGAGTGTACTTATACATGTAAGTGTAATTGTGTCTGTATATGTGTGTATGTACATTGGTGTGTACATGTGTATGTAGGGTGTGTACATGTTTGCAGTCTACTTATATGTGTAATTGTGTGCTTACATGTGTGTATGTGACATGTGTACATGTACATGTACGTATATGTGTGTATGTAACATGTGTACATGTACATACATGTGTGTGTACATGTGTATGTTCATGGATGTGTGGACTGTGTACATGTTTGGAGTGTACTTATGCATGTAAGTGTAATTGTGTCTTATATGTGTGTATATACATTGGTGTGTACATGTGTATATATGGTGTGTACATGTTTGCAGTCTACTTATATGTGTAATTGTGTCTGTATATGTGTGTATGTGACACGTGTACATGTGTGTATGTGACATGTGTACATGTACGTACATGTACATGTATGTATGTAACATGTGTACATTATGTACATGTATGTAGTGTACATGAACTTATAAATGTAATTGAACGAACACATATGTATGTACATGTATGTATGTGACATGTGGACACGTACATGTGTGTACATGTGTATGTACGTGTGTGTATATTTATGTGTGTACTTGCGTTATGTTCATTATACATGTATTTATTGTACATTCTATTTACGTATATATAGATACATGTTCTGGATAGAAGGACCCGATTCTCATTCATCCATCAAGAGATCATCATTAAATGGAACAGGTGTTGTCTCCATAACAACAAACATTGACCATCCTGTTGCTATGGCGATTGATGTCATAGCTGAGAAATTATACTGGATTAGCAATAATGGATCTGTCTTTGTATCTTCATTTGATGGTGAAAATTTAGATATAGTTTATGAAAATGAGAACACCAATTTCTCTGCAATTGCTGTATTTGAAGACTTCATCTATTTGACATCTTCATCAACGAATGAAATATTTAGAGTGACAAAGTTTACTGATACTCAAGGTAAAGAATGTGTGTGTGTCTATGTCTGTGTTTGTGTGTGTCTGTGTGTGTCTGTGTGCATCTGTGTGTGCATCTGTGTCTATGTGTGTGTGTTTGTGTGTGTGTGTTTGTCTGTGTATGTCTGTGTCTATGTGTGTGTCTGTCTGTCTGTGTGTGTGATTATTCTACTCTTCTTTCATTACAGGTCGTTTCACATCCTCTATAGTGTATAATTTACCATTGAATGGGATATTAAGAGATATACATGTTCTTCATCCTTTGACTCAACCATTGACTGCACCTGGTAAGATTCATACGTCATTATCTGTGTTTGTGTATTTGTCTGTATATACTGGTTTTAAGTTTTGTTCTGTATATTAGATAATAACGAATGTCTTATTAATAATGGAGGATGTGGTCATGGATGTGTTAATACTATTGGTTCTTTTTATTGCACTTGTCTTCATGGTTACACACTCTCTGTTGACAAGAGAACGTGTGTGAATAATAGTAAGAATGAATTATTTTATGTACATGTACATGTATGTACATGTACGTATGTATGTATGTATGTATGTACATGTTTGTATGTATGTATGTACAGTATGTACATACTGTATGTGCGCGTATGTATGTACATGTACATGTATGTATTTTTGTTGTACATATCTAAGTACATGTGTATGTACTTATGTATTTATGTTGTACGTACACATGTATCAGTATATGCTATATACATATTTATTCACATCCTTAGCTCAGTGTTCTCCTGATATTTTGGGGTGTGATCAGGGGTGTGGTCTAGATGAATTGAATAATAATATAACTTGTCTTTGTAACCCAGGATATATATTAACATCTGATGGAACAACATGTGGAGGTATATGTGTATGTATGTAACTATGTATATATATGTGCATGTATAGCTTTGTACATGTACATGTATGTATGTATGTATGTATGTATGCATGTATGTATGTACATGTACATGTATGTATGTATGTATGTATGTATGTATGTATGTACGTATGTATGTATATATACATGTACATTTAGAATGTGTTTATGAATATGTTGGCACTAAATATATACAGATGTTAATGAATGTGCAGTCAAGGACTTCTGTAGTCATGGATGTAATAATACAATTGGTGGTTTTCAGTGCAGCTGTCCAAAAGGATTATTTCTTAGTTCAAATAAACGAAATTGTAAAGGTATAAGCTAACTCCTTCCTTCTTTTACCTTTTCTCCTCCTGAATGAATTCCTACATTACTTTAATCTTGTTGCTTTCTTCCCCAGGCTGTTCAATCAATAATGGCGGATGCAGTCAAACCTGTATTACTGGTGAAGATGATTATCGTTGTCAGTGTAATACTGGATTCACACTTGGAGCTGACGATAAAAGCTGTTTTAAACAACAAGGTACAAAGTCATACAAACATACATGTACATGTTTGTGCATATACATACGTACATACATACATACATACATACATACATACGTACATACATACATACATACATACATACATACATACATACATACATACATACATACATACATACATACATACATACATACATACATGTACATACATTGTACATACATACATACATACATACATACATTGTACATACATACATACATACATACATACATATATTGTACATACATACATACATACATACATACATACATACATACATTCATACATACATACATACATACATACATACATACATACATACATACATACATACATACATACATACATACATACATACATACATACATACATACATACATACATACATACATACATATATATACATGTACATACATACATACATACATACATACACACATACATACATACATACATACATACATACATACATACACATACATACATACATACATACATACACATACATACATACATACATACATACATACATACACATACATACATACATACATATACATACATACATACATACATACATACACATACATACATACATACATACATGTACACTATTTTTTCTATAGCATCTGATCTCATATTTAGTATCACAAGAAAAGGAATTGGTTCTATCATTGAAGCAAAACCAGACGGACAACGTCAACAATCTCTAGTATTACCCAGTGCGTCTCAATCTCAATCAATAACAACAGGACTTATTTATGGAATGGATGTAGATGTACCTCACGGGTATTTATATTTTAGCGACCGTAATGATTCTGCTCTCTGGCGTGTCAAACTCAACGAGGTTACTAGTTCATCAGATGGACGAAAGAAGGTTCTAGATGGCGTGAAAGCATGGGGTGTGGTCTACGATTGGATCAATGAATATATTTACTGGACTGAGGATGAGTAAGTTCTATGTACCTCATCAAATCAACTGTAATGATTAAAAGATATACATACGTACAATGTATAAATAAGTAAATACATGTATATATACAATGTATGTACATTGTATGTATGTATGTATATACATGTATGTATGTTTGTATGTATGTATATATGTATGTATGTATGTATGTATGTATGTGTGTTTGTATGTATGTACATGTATGTATGTATGTATGTATGTATGTATGTACATGTGTATATATGTGTATGTGTATATATGTACATGTATGTATGTATGTATGTATATACGTACATGTATGTATATATGTATGTATGTATGTATGTATGCATGTATGTATGTATGTATGTATGTATGTATGTATGTACATGTATGTATGTATGTATGTACATGTATGTATGTATGTATGTATGTATGTATAAATTATATGTATTTATTTATAATTATTTCCATAAAACCTTTGGCAGTAGTGGAAAGGAGTGGATAAGCTTATTCCTATTTATGCCTTATATGCTTATATACATGTACGTAAGTTAATCTTTTGCAATCAATTTCCAGGAGTGGCATGATAAGACGTGTGTCCACAAACACTTCCGAGTCAGTCACAGCTGAAAGTGTACTAACAGGTCTGAATACTCCACAAGGAATAGTAGTTGAACCATTTACAGGGTGAGTAGAAATAGAAAATAAGTAGAATAGTACGAATAGAGAAGTAATGGATTGAAATTTGATATACACAAAAAAATGAGTGGAATGATAATTATGAAAATGGTAATGGTAAAAAGATTGTTTGTCATTCCAAACTAAAATTAAGAACATTTTATGGTATGCATGAATGACCTTTATAATTAATTAAGCCTCAATTTCAATATAATAAAGTTTACACATACATGTAATCTGATCAACAGTGATGATTGAGTTCTAAATCACCATGGTTACGGTTTAAGTTTAACACTCATCCCATATAGGATAATCATACCAAATATGGAATCACCATGGTTACAGTTTGAGTTTGACACTAATCCAATTATATCCATATAGGATAATTATGCCAAATATGGGATCACCATGGTTACAGTTTACCATAATAAATAACAAATTATCAATTAGGCTAATTACGTGTAATTACATAACATCAACTAATTAATTATTATAATTATAATTTGAATTAATTAATTAATAATTATTAGAGAATACTATTAGCTTAAGTAGAGAGAGACAGCTGATTTTATCTGACCTACAATGTAAGTACATGTAGTAGACATTGTCTATCAAATGCTCTTCCTCAACCTGGCTCCAGTAGCTCAGATGATAGAGCATCTGACTAGCAATCTGAAGGTCCTGGGTTCAAATCCCAGCTGGTCCAGATTTTTCCTGATGTGTATCTCTCTCTTTTATCTAAAACAAATACAACCTAGTTGCTCAGAACATTTCTAATAATTATTACGATTATAATTTCATGCCAGGTACCTGTACTGGACTGAAGGAGGTAATAGTCCTCGTGTTGCTAGGGCTTTACTCAATGATCCTATTTCCTCCAAACAAACTTTGATAACTACTGTCTCTAATCCAACTGGAATCACGATTGACTATATACAAAACAAACTTTTCTGGGCCGACCAGTCAAACCAGATAATCCAGTTTTCAAATCTTGATGGACAGAATGTGGAAACATTGGTAACCACATCGAATGATGACTCTCCATTTCAGATACATATATCAGGAGATGAGCTGTTTTGGACTACCGAGGGTGATCAGTCGTTCAGCGTGATCACATTGAATGATTATAATAATTCGGTATCATTGGATCTGAAAGGTTTTGTTGATATCATACCAGTAATATATGGGATAACTTCAATAGATGACAATAAGAGGCCAGACAGTGGTAAGAATTGATATATGATAAACTAGCTAATTGCACGTTTATCTATCTATTTTTGCATCCATCTATCTATCCATCCATCTGTCTATCCATCCATCCGTCTATCCATCCATCCATACATACATCCATTCATTCATCCATCCACTCATTCATCCCTCATTCATCCCTCATCCATCCATCCTTCCATCCATCCATCATCCATCCATCCATTCATCCACTCATCCATCCATTCATTCATCCATCCATCCATTCATCCATCTATCCATCAGGATATCATGAATGTTTAGTCAATGCTCCAGGATGTTCTCATTATTGTTCTATAAATAATGAAGGAGATGCAGTGTGTACATGTCCAATTGGATATATATTACTTGATAATACTACTTGTGCAAGTGAGAAGAGTCTCTCCTTATCCTCTTCCTCCTACTTGTCCTCTTCCACCTCCTCCTCCTCTTTGTCCTCTTCTTCCTCTTTCTCCTCTTCCTCCTCCTCTTCCTTCATTCATTCTTCCATTGTTCCAGTAGTCCATTCTTCATTAGTTCATTCGATAGTCCATTATTCTTCCATTATTCCATTAGTCCATTCTTCTATTAGTTCATTTGATAGTCCATTCATTCTTCCATTATTCCATTAGTCCATTCATTCTTCCATTATTCCATTAGTCCATTCTTCCATTAATTCATTTGATAGTCCATTCATTCTTCCATTATTTTATTAGTCCATTATTCCATTAGTTCATTCGATACTCCATTCATTCTTCCATTATTCCATTAGTCCATTCTTCATTAGTTCATTCGATAGTCCATTATTCTTCCATTATTCCATTAGTCCATTCTTCTATTAGTTCATTTGATAGTCCATTCATTCTTCCATTATTCCATTAGTCCATTCATTCTTCCATTATTCCATTAGTCCATTCTTCCATTAATTCATTTGATAGTCCATTCATTCTTCCATTATTTTATTAGTCCATTCTTCCATTAGTTCATTTGATAGTCCATTCATTCTTCCATTATTTTATTAGTCCATTCTTCCATTAGTTCATTTGATAGTCCATTCATTCTTCCATTATTTTATTAGTCCATTCTTTCATTAGTTCATTTGATACTCCATTCATTCTTCCATTGTTCCATTAGTCCATTCTTCCATTGTTCTATTAGTCCATTCTTCCATTAGTTCGTCCATTAGTTCATTTATGTCTTCATTATTTTGTTCATTTTCTAGTATTCAATGAGACAATCCATTAGTCCATTTGTTCTTCCATTGTTTCAAAATTTATACATTATTCATCCATTTATCCATTCACCAATAGATCCATGTGAACCCAACCCATGTCAAAATGGAGGATTATGTACCCTTTCGACAGATGGCTCTGTCGAATGTGCCTGTTCAAGTAACTATTTAGGACCATTTTGTGTTGTCCCTGTACAACCAACATGCCCTGATGACTTTTGTGACGCTGTTTATAATCCCTTTCTTACTGTCAATCGTCTAGTGGGCGGGGATCATGTCATAATTACACAGGGATTATCGGAGGGGTATTGCAATGCTATTAATGGTTACTGCATAAGTGAGAATGGAGACGACTGTGAAGCATGTCGATGTGAACCAAATTTATCGTATATGTATGATACTGGAAAATGTGAAGATGAAAGTAAGTACATTACTGTTTCATTCAGTTATCATTCCCTTGGTAATACTATACAATTGTGTTTCCAATCATCCCATCATCCCTCCATCCAACCATCCATCCACCCATCCATCCATAAATCCATCCATCCATCCATCCATCCATCCATCCATTTATCTATCAATTATTATACACCAGGTTGCACATACAAGTTTAGCCAGACTACTCAATTAGTCCCACCACTCTACGTATCCTTTGGTAACCTTCTCTCAGTAGAAACTAATACCCAGTTACCAATAGTCCATTCAACCACAAACAGACCACCCAGTAACCAATGTAATATTAGTATAGTAGAGATGAACACAAGAGAAGGATGGTTGAGCATCACTTCAAGTGGATTTGATTTATCAGAAGATAATGGAAGTACTTACTTACAGGTAATGTGACTGAGTATTGAATTTAGATGATCTTTTTTGTATATACAATGTACGCATCATTGATTCAAATTGATTTACTTTGATTCAATCTACTATCAAGATGTATGTCATTCTAAAATGATTTTTGTAGATAATTGAAACAGAAATACCTCTTCAACAATTATTGGGTCAATTTCTACGTGTTGAAATATCATGTCCTATTGAAGCTGATAGTGGTTGTTTATTGTTCAGTTTCTATGGCAACGGTAGAGATTTGTTATCAAACGGTACAGAATCGAGATTATGTATTATTACTGTTAAAATTCAAATGTCATTTTTTTCAGATTTTTGTGATGATTGTCAGGGATATTTAGAGGGGTATGAAGATCTTGGTAAGTAACTTAGTCTTTTCCATATGTACATGTATGTATGTATGTATGTATGTATGTATGTATGTATGTATGTATATATGTATATGTGTATATATGTATGTAAACTAAGTCTATGTACATGTATGTACATGTACATGTGCGTGTTCATGATTTTCTCAGGTATTCCAACATTATTGAGACCACTTGTGAGTGATGTACCATTGACTGATTTAGCACTGATGTTTGAAGGGAAAGGTAAGGATAGAAAATTTAATATATCAGAGTTTTTGATAAGTTTTGAAGCTTGGGCCAAATTGTCTCAAAAATGGTTAGTGAGAATACATCTTGAGCCAATTAACTAAGAGTTAATGCTGTTAGTGACAATAATTATAATCATAATTAACTGCACCACTGATTCAAAGAGAGAACTGTGCAGTGCCAAATAAGAAGCTCTTTGGGCCAATGGTGTGGCATATGAGCTTATCAAAAACACTGAGGTACATTGTATGTACATGTATGTATTGTACACATACATGTACATTGTATGTACATGTATGTATTGTACACATACACACACATACATATACATACAAAGAGAGAGAGAGAGAGGTAGAGTCAATGAAGGTAGTAATTTATGAATTTTTCACTTGTACTGTAGATGTGGAAGGTTGTAATGAAGTAGGTGGTGGTGTTAGTTACTATGACGACCAATGTGGACTCATTCCTGTACCAAATAATCTCATATATGTGACTCTTAATAAGTCAGTCAAACAATTCATTTATTTATCTATCATCTATTGATAACTTATTTTCAATACAACACACACACACACACACACACACACACACGCACACACACACACACGCGCGCGCTTACACACATGCACACATACAGGGTAAATGGACGTAGTCACATGTCTAACGACTGGGATATTATTGTTGGGAAGATTATCAATATCACCATCACATGTCAATTTGGCAAGAAGTTTTGTTTTTTGTTCCGACTTGAAAATAATACACAATCTACTGAAGGTACGTAAGTATCATGATATGACTATAGAAAATGTATGTGGATGAATGGATGGATGGATGGATAGATGGATGGATGAATAGATAGATGGAAGGATAGACAGATGAGTGGATAGATAGACATCACTTAATCATGTGACTATTGTTTTCACAGAGAATCCTTGTGTACCATCTCCTTGTGAAAATGGAGGCTCGTGTCAACCTATTGGACCATTGGATTATTACTGTGAATGTCCCATTGGGTACACTGGTTCTGATTGTAATACCACTGACCCTGTAATCGGTAATGCATGTGACACACCAAATATTTGTATGAATGGAGGTACCTGTGTCACAAGCAGTGCAACTCAGTACTTGTGTAACTGTCTTGAAGGATATACTGGAGATAATTGTGAAACTGATATTGACGAATGTGATCCTAATCCTTGTGAAAATGGTGGTACATGTCATGAAAGATTACCTGGTGAGGGATACATGTGTACATGTATAACTGGTTATACTGGTTTAAACTGTGATGTGGATATTGACGAATGTGATCCTAATCCTTGTGAAAATGGTGGTACATGTCACGAGGGACTACCTGGTGAGGGATACACATGTACATGTATAACTGGTTATACTGGTTTAAACTGTGATGTGGATATTGACGAATGTGATCCTAATCCTTGTGAAAATGGTGGTACATGTCTTGAGGGACTACCTGGTGAGGGATACACGTGTACATGTATAACTGGTTATACTGGTTTAAACTGTGATGTGGATATTGACGAATGTGATCCTAATCCTTGTGAAAATGGTGGTACATGTCACGAGGGACTACCTGGTGAGGGATACACGTGTACATGTATAACTGGTTATACTGGTTTAAACTGTGATGTGGATATTGACGAATGTGATCCTAATCCTTGTGCAAATGGTGGTACATGTCACGAGGGACTACCTGGTGAGGGATACATGTGTACATGTATAACTGGTTATACTGGTTTAAACTGTGATGTGGATATTGACGAATGTGATCCTAATCCTTGTGCAAATGGTGGTACATGTCACGAGGGACTACCTGGTGAGGGATACACGTGTACATGTATAACTGGTTATACTGGTTTAAACTGTGATGTGGATATTGATGAATGTGATCCTAATCCTTGTGAAAATGGTGGTACATGTCTTGAGGGACTACCTGGTGAGGGATACACGTGTACATGTATAACTGGTTATACTGGTTTAAACTGTGATGTGGATATTGACGAATGTGATCCTAATCCTTGTGAAAATGGTGGTACATGTCACGAGGGACTACCTGGTGAGGGATACACGTGTACATGTATAACTGGTTATACTGGTTTAAACTGTGATGTGGATATTGATGAATGTGATCCTAATCCTTGTGAAAATGGTGGTACATGTCACGAGGGACTACCTGGTGAGGGATACATGTGTACATGTATAACTGGTTATACTGGTTTAAACTGTGATGTGGATATTGACGAATGTGATCCTAACCCTTGTGAAAATGGTGGTACATGTCACGAAGGACTACCTGGTGAGGGATACACATGTACATGTATAACTGGTTATACTGGTTTAAACTGTGATGTGGATATTAATGAATGTGATCCTAACCCTTGTGCAAATGGTGGTACATGTCTTGAGGGACTACCTGGTGAGGGATACACATGTACATGTATAACTGGTTATACTGGTTTAAACTGTGATGTGGATATTGACGAATGTGATCCTAACCCTTGTGCAAATGGTGGTACATGTCTTGAGGGACTACCTGGTGAGGGATACACGTGTACATGTATAACTGGTTATACTAGTTTAAACTGTGATGTGGATATTGACGAATGTGATCCTAACCCTTGTGCAAATGGTGGTAACTGTAGTGAAACTATAGTTGGAGAGTTTGTGTGTAGGTGTTTGCCAGGATATACCGGTCAAACATGTGAAGACGATATTGATGAATGTGATGGTACTAATCTTTGTGAAAATGGTGGTAGTTGTGTTAATCTATCACCTGGTTTCCAATGTGATTGTAGTCCTGGGTTTATTGGAAGATCTTGTGAGCTAGGTTAGTTCTGATTAGGCATTCCACATATTTTTAAACACCACAAACAAAACAATCAGGGATACTTTTCTTTGTATATCTGTTTGAATACTTTTTGATTCGGATAGTGTTCTTTTATTATTTATATATATATAGTCACAGAGTGTGATGAGGGTCGATATGGTATTGATTGCAGTGAAACATGTGACTGCGAGAATAGAGCATCATGCAATAATGTTGATGGTGCCTGTATTTGTAATGAATTATTCACAGGGTGGAGATGTGAAACATGTACACGTACACACACACACACGTGCACACATACACATACATGTACATGTACACACACACACACATATATACACGAGTGTTTTTGATAAGCTCATATGGCGCACCATTGGCCCAAAGAGCTTTTTATTTGGCACAGCACAGTTCTCTCTTTGGGCCAGATGGTGCAGTTAATTATGATTATATTGTCACTAACAGCATTAACTGTTGTTAATTGGCTCAAAATATATTCCCAATGGCACACACACTAACCTAATTTGGCCCATGCTTCAAAACTTATCAAAAACTCTGATATACACATACACACACACACATACGTACATACATGTACATATGTACACACACACACATATTATACACACACTCACACACACATACACACAAACTAATACTTTATATACATATCATAAATTCCAGTTATTTGTGACAGAGCTTGTCTCTCTAGTGGGACATGTGAAGATGAAGAGTTTTGTAGTAAGTTTAAGTAATTCTTTATGTATGTATACTTTTAATTAACCTTTTCTATAACTTGACATACTGGTTTAACATCTGGATAAGACTAGATCCAGTGTACATGTACATGTATGTGTATATGCAATAACCTCAAAATTAGGATGTGATGACTTTATAATATGTGTAGTGTAATATCATAAGGTTAATACATGATTATACTGTAACTCAACAACTTATATGTACTATATATAGTGTATAGTTTAATGTCATAAGATTAATACATGATTATACTGTAACTCAATAACTTATATGTACTATAATGTATAGTTTAATGTCATAAAGTTAATACATGGTAATGTATTCTTCTTTATCATATAAAATTATTATTAATATTATGATTGTCTCCTTTAGGAACCTGTCCCTCTGAATACTGTAATACCCAAGGGAATTGTGCAGTAAATGTATTAGGAATTGCTGAATGCACGTATGTTTGGTATTATATGTTTATGTTCTCAATGAATTCATCCATTCTTTTCATCTATCCATCCATCCATCCATCCATCCATCCATCCATTTATTCAACCATCCATTCATTTATTCAACCATCCATTCATCCATTCATCCATTCCATCCATCCATCTCATCCATCAATCCATTCAACCATTAATCCATCCAGTTACTACATGTACGTTCAACCATTCAACCATTAATATTATTTAATATTAGATGTTTCACTGGATTCACGGGAGCCTTTTGTGAACTACGACCAGGTACTAGTCAATTATCAAGTGAAAAGAAAGGGGGTGTGTCTGCTGGTGTGATTGTAGGGACTATTATTTTTCTAATACTTGTTGTTGCAGCTGTGTTTTTCTTGTGGAAGTATGTACATACATGTACATGCACACACACACACACACACACACACACACACACACACACACACACACATACACACACACACACACACACACACACACACACACACACACACACACACACACACACACACACACACACACACACATCAGCCAATGCAGTTGCCTACATGTATATCTTAATTTAATATGGGCACCTAACTCAGGTATCTATACTAGTATAGGTACAACCTTAGTGATAATACATACACTTATATTCGTATGCAAGTAATTACGTGCACATTCAAATAATTATTTAGTTACTTATTCTAGTATAAGTACAACCCAAGGTCATAATACATACACTTATCAGTATGTTTCCCCCAAGGGGTGGTACAACTGCATTCCCCCAAGTACAACCCAAAGTCATAATACATACACTTATCAGTATGTTTCCCCCAAGGGGTGGTACAACTGCATTCCCCCACCCTTTAGTCTTGCTCCCCCATACTTTAATTTTAAATTTTATGCTGAAAAACAGTGTTTTAAAACACTGATTGAGCATTGTTGACCAAACATCATGTACCACTGCATGCACTCCACCACAGACTTACGTTTGTATGCAAGTTACAGCAAGTACACAATGTAGACACTCAAGTATGTATTTATTTCATCATTCAGGTATTATGATACTAGTAATTATATACACCTAGCTAGTCAATACATACACCTGTGTTTGTATGCAATTACACATTCAATTGTATACTCATTTCGTCATTAGGGTCGTGTTTCCTAAGTATCGTCAAAAAAGATCCAGAAAAGCATTGTGGTATCTCGACACTACACTAGTTAGAGATAATCCAGCTGCTGCAGAAGAATTGCTTGATTCACAATATGTGGCTCATGAATTCAGAGGGGTATGTTGTACATGTGACTGTCATGTGACTTGTTTATTAAGCATCACTCATCATAGTGAATATAATTAAGTATCTATAAATCTTCACTGAGTCCAGCTTTCACATGATAATCACATGACTATCATGTATCTTTTTCTTCACACACAGAGAGGGATTACAGATCCTCTTGATAACCCGTTATATGGTTACGTACCACCTAGAATCAATGACGATGAAAGCTTTGAATCTACTACTTCAAACGAACTAAATGAATCGATACATACCGATAATAATGACCAGGAATTTAGAACTGATATCATTCCAAACTGTGTTATAGTAAATAGATATATTGACTCCAGTACTCCCGAACACGATGAGATATTGTCACCCACACTGGACCCTTCTCAGAGTATCTCACCTACACCGGACCCTTCACAAGAAAATTCGAAACATAATTATGCTAACGGTAGCGTGTTGGTGTCCATTTCGTCTTCTGATGAGAATATTGGTAATGGGAAAAATGTATAAAGTTGTAAACTATTATAATTATAAATAAATATAATTGTGTGTGTATAATTATATATATAATGTACATATGTTACGTGCAGCTTATGTGTTTTCATGGCCGGGCCAGAAATTAATATTTTATTTTAATTAATAAATGTGTTATCACTTCTGTAATATATAATCATTATAATTATATTAACATTATATCCAAAATGTAATAATTTTTTTTCCAGAAATTATTGTAATATTTTTGATTGTGTGACTCAAATTTTATCAATTATCAATCTTTATGCAAAATTTTACTTGCAAAAAAGACCAAAGAACAGTAACTAAATGTAACTAGATCTACATTTAATTTGAAATTTCATAACAGCTAGGATCTGCAATCCATTGGCTATTCCAGATGATAAAGTTACTTACATCCCATTGAGGAGCAATTTCTGGGTGTTACTTCATGTAACCCCCAGCTGGATTATGTCATATATATCGTAAAATTATTCTAGACAGCGTCATTGTTAGGTTTGGGTGTTGTTTATGTATAGAAGCGAATGTTTCTATTTATAGTAGCAAATGGTTATATCAAGAAACTGCCTTCAATACCTCTAGGACAGTTATTAGTTTTTATGACCCTCAGGATGATAAATTGAATTACCAAATCGATCCTGGGTTGATAGATACACAAGTAAATGCATTGCTCAATCATGTAATAACTTGACTGATATATACCTTATGTTCTTTCATTGATGCCGGAACTCTTGGATATAATTATACCAAGATATGATTAATTAGCATTAATATCCACTAACCCAACATACTTCCTCATGATGTAATTATAGTCTCTCATTGTGGATACTCGTATTAACTGAAAACAGCCCAATTAATAATTATGATATCATATTTTAATTCTTAACAGTTCAAAATACTACCAAATTGAAGAAGCCAAGTACAGAAACCAATAATAGATTGTTCGTTAGTCATTTCCTATTTTAATGAATGAATGCTTCATTTACAATACTAATGTCTTCTACATCGTGAGAGAGAGTGACTTGGAGAAGAGGGTCCGTTGCCATGGCATTGCATAGAACACCTCTAGCTAGCGGATGACCAGACCAAGCTCTACGTGAAATCTGTGAATGGATGAATGGAAGGTTTAATGGTGGGATATTTGAAGTCCACAAACATAATTATATGGTTAACAAAGATTATTATTCTCTATGCCCTTGCTCTCAAACATATCATCATATTATTATTCTCTATGCCCTTGCTCTCAAACATATCATCATATTATTATTCTCTATGCTCTTGCTCTCAAACATATCATATCATTATTCTTTTGTGTAGTTTTTGTATTATATACAAGTAGTAACATTTCTAGTTAAGTTTAGTTCCTCTACCATTACTTCAGAATACATATTCAAAAGTCCATTACATTTGTCTATGCCACTGGCTGCTACAAAATTGAGCACTGGCTCTAAGCAAAACATTTTCCTGTGTTATTCTTACTTTACTGTTTTTCTTACACTGGGACTTATGTTTTTGATTAGTATTTAAAATCCTGCGGAAACTATAGTCCCATAATATAATAAACAATGATTGATAAACTAACTCCATTCATTACATCCCAGGAAAGCATTCTCTGAGCTTTCTCTTCAGCATCCTATCAAAAGACTAAGTTATTGAATTCTCATTTTGAATGATTATTATACATGTACCTTTGATCCGTCCAAGACCAGTCCAAACCCTCCATTGATAACCTCACCCCTGTGTGTGTACATGTGTGTGTATGTGTGTGTGTGTGTGCGTGGATGACAGAGTAAAATTAGTAAGTGACTCAGTATTAACATGTATTCATCAGTTGGTTTTTTGTTGAACAATAAATTAATGTTTAAATTGTTTATATGTAATTAAATACATGTATGTGTCGATCTATGTACATGTATATGTACTATAGTCATCTACATATACTATACACAACTTCCTGACAGTGCTAACAAACTCCCCCTCCATTAATTTTGTATAGCAACACACTACAATGGCCATCCTAACTTGCCATGTAACTCACTCTCCCACCCAGGTTACACCTCTATACTATACTCATCCTAACTCACCATCCCACCCCCCCTCCATTGTATATAGTGCTACCCAGGTTACACCTCTATACTATACTCATCCTAACTCACCATCCCACTCCCCCTCCATTGTGTATAGCTCAGGTTACACCTCTATACTATACTCATCCTAACTCACCATCCCACTCCCCCTCCATTGTGTATAGCTACCCAGGTTACACCTCTATACTATATTCATCCTAACTCACCATCCCACTCCCCCTCCGTTGTGTATAGCTACCCAGGTTGCGCCTCTACAAGCTCCTCCTATCACATTCTGAATAGCCATATCTGTAGTCATAAGAATACAAACAGATGATCAGTTAATCATAAACATGATTTGGTGTTAAGGTGTTTTGATTGCTGCCAAAGTAGTCTTGTCCTCAGCCCCACCCACTCCATATAGTGGATATAGCCAGGGATGAGAATATATTATCAAAGAATGCTGTATTTTGTTAACCTGCACAGAATTGGGAGCCATCTTCGATGTTCGATGTTTCTCTGTATGGGCTACAGAAAGAAGAAATCAGAAATTAATCCACCATTGTTCGATCTCTTTCTCTTCATCTTACCTATCAGCACCACTAACATCGTGATGATCCCGACTCACTACCACAGGTCCCTAGACATACATACAGACATACAAATATATACATACAAATACATAAAGACATACAAATATATACATACATGTAGTGTTACAATACATAAAATATATAACTACATTATTAATATGAATAATTGTAGTTTTGTAGAGTACATAATTAATATTATATACAAACTTGTACATACAAACAATTATAATAATAAGAATTATATATATGTACGTACATTATACAAAAATGTACAGAAGTATATACTAAATGATTTATATAGCGTTTCCACTTGGGAGAGGGGAGGGGGTTACAATACAGTTAATTATTGTGTGGAAAGTATTCCCTCCTAAGGGGTCTGGGAACAAGGACAATTTATAAAATTAACTACTTAGTTGGGGATGAATATATGGGATGGGGATGCATGGGTTCTTCCCCCTTCCTTATAATTAGTAATGAAACACTAATATACATAATTATATTCTATATAGTACAATGGATATAGATAATGGATTTATTGTACCCTTAGTCTTCCATCTGCTACTGCCTGATTGAATGCTAATGCAATTTTCACTCTTCCTTCATCATTACAGTACAAGATACGAGCCTGAGACCCAACCACCTGATGGAATGGGATCCGGGATAATGAGTGGGTCTTTGTATTTTTTTTAATATACCAGTTCATGTTTGGAAGCTTCTCTGATCCATTTACAATTGTCTTCATATTGTTGTCGAACTGAGTCTGGAACTGAAAAATAATGGAACAGGAATGAGTCTGAGACTGACAAAATAATGGAATAGGAATGAGTCTGAGATTGACAAAATAATGGAATAGGAATGAGTCTGAGAATGACAATACAGTAGAAGAGGAATGAGTCTGAGATTGACAAAATAATGGAACAGGAATGAGCCTGAGATAGACAAAGGAATGGAAGAGAATAAGTCCCTTATTAATACGAGCCACATGATTGTCACATGAGTATCTGATGATATAATACCTCCTTTAGCTAAAATCCCTTCCAAGACTTGAAGAGTAATATTATCAGTTGTATCAAGATCACATGGGTCAGCTGATGTACACACCCACCTGAGTAAGAGGGAGAAAGGATGATGACAAACGGTATTATATTTATAATAAATATAGATTTATAGCCTATAATGGAACTTATTGACTGACTGGTATAAAATTATAATTAATTTATAATATATAATTATGTATATAGTATGTACCTGAATGGGCCAAATCCTAGAGAGAAAATGTCGCTGTGAATAGAAAGGAAAATAAATGTAAAAGTAATAGTATGGATGAATGGATGAATGGATGGATGGATGGATGGGTGGATGAATGGACGGATGGATGGTTGGATGGATGGTTGGATGGATGGATGGATGGATGGATGGATGGGTGAATGGATGGATGGATGAATGGATGGATGGATGGGTGAATGGATGGATGAATCGATGGTTGGATGGATGGATGGATGAATGGATGGATGGATGAATGGATGGATGGATGGATGGATGAGTGAATGGATGGATGAATCGATGGTTGGATGGATGGATGGATGAATGGATGGATGGATGGATTGATGAATTGATGGATAGATGGATGGATGGATGGATGGATGGATGGACAGATGAAAGGATGGATGGATGGATGGATGAATGGATGGATAGATGGATGGATAGGTGAATGGATGGATGGAAGGATGAATAATGGATGGTAGATGAATGGACACACAAATACACTCTTTACACTAGACACGTACCCCATAATATGTTGCACATAGGATGGATAAATAAATGAATCTGGATCAGATTTAGTAACAGCTGCACCTTGATAAGTAAACATCAATAATAATAATTAATTATTTTAAAGAAAGGGTGATATACCTGCTCTGCGGGCTTCAAGAAGAAAAGCATTTCCATAATCCCAGAAATGCATACCATGTGATGATAATTTGTTAATTGCATTTACTTGTCTTTTTAAACTGTGTGTGTGTGTACATGTATAAATGTGTAATATACATGTATATGTGTGTACATGTGTGTACATGTGTTACTGTGTACGTATGTGTATACATGTGTTACTGACTTACATGGGGTGCAGATAAAATTACACTTTAGGGAACAAACAGTGTACCCCTACACTGTTCCCTATAGTATATAGTAGTCTGACACTGTTAGGGTCACCATTACACTCTACCTGTTCTGATGGCATAAAGATAAACAGCTAGAAGAAAATGAAACATCACTGAAGATCAAACCCAGGGCCACTGTATACAGACATACATATAGTTATGTATACGTAATGCAGAGGTTTATACAGGAAAGAGAGGGGGACATTTGACCAACAGTGACACAAAAATTCCGTACAGATGATACCCCCATATCCCACCTTCGTACAATGTTTGGTCCTTCATAAATTCCAAATTTTTACCCTTTTGAAGGTTTATTCACTTTGCGTCTTCAGCTATGATACAAATCACTATAATATATAAAACAATAATCTACATCAAACAATGAAATACAATATGGTTACACTTTGGATGTCTGGGTAGCACAAAAAAATTATAACAGCAAACACTGCAATATCAAAAAGTAAGTATCTATGGATCTTAGCACACAATCTAATCTTATGATAGTCAGGTACAAATACAAGTTATGTAACTAGTCTTGCTTTCGTTTTCTTTTATATAAGTATATGGCTGCTGCAGCAAAAAGAAAAAGAGAAGGAACTCCTATTGCAGCTACAACACACCAACCTGCTGGAGTAGCAATGAAACCGGCATAAGTAGCAACTGCAACAACACCTGCTCCAACTAAACCAACTCCACCTCCACCTCCACCTATTGCAATGCCAGGAATTGTCTCCAACCAACTATTGTGATTGGGATGAGGTTGGTGATCGGAATCGTGATTGGGATCAGGTTGGTGATCGGGTTGGTGATTGGGATCAGGTTCGTGATCGGGTTGGTGATTGGGATCAGGTTCGTGATCGGGATAGTCGCTTATTTCCTCATTTCCATATCCCGTCAGAATATCATCTTCTGAAGTGTAACTTTGTAAATTTTTATCCCCCTCTAACGTGTCGTCACTTTGTTTATTTGGATACTCGGAAGTTTTGTTGCTTTGTCCAGTAACTGCACTTACAGTTAATGTAATGTCAGTATTTGTCGGCAACCAACTATAGTTTTCAGGTTCGTGATCAGGGTCAGGTTGGTGATTGGGATCAGGTTCGTGATCGGGATAGTCGCTTATTTCCTCATTTCCATATCCCGTCAGAATATCATCTGCTAAAGGGTAACTTTGTAAATGTTGATCCTCTAACGTGTCGTCACTGGAATCATTTGAATACTCAGAATTTTGGTCGCTTTGTTCACTTGGATTCTCTGAATGTGTGTCACTATACACTTCACTTTGTTTGTTTTCATATGAAAGTCGAACGAAATATAAATTTAAAAAATTCGACCTTTCTGTTTCATAATTGATTGCATTGTGCAAAAATTGAATCCATATGTTTTTTAACCATGGCAAACAACTAGGGTCTTCACGATCTGTCTTTACAAGTGGTATTGAGTCAATCGTAATAAAAGAGAAATGTTCGGGACTGACATTTAAACATGTATGTGTTGTGGGAACTATTTGAATCTTGCGAATTATATCTGATGATACTTGAAGTGTCTCCAGCTCAAGTTTAATTTTTCTCTCCCAAGATTTCCACTTTTTTTGTACAAAGGCACACTTTCTACCAACACGTTTGCGCTCCATATCTGGTGGAAGTTGGTCACAAAATGTAAGTGCAAAGACTACTTTCTTCCAGATGTCAGGGCACAGTTGATGAATGCGACGAAGTACTTCTTTATTAGCTTTATCTAACCGATCACTCCACTTGAAACAACAAACAACTGCATTTAACTTATCCACTATAAGTTCTTGTTGCACAGCTTGGATTATATTGTCAGTTGAAATGGTCCCATCGTAAAGCCCTCTGATATCATAGACATTAACAGTCACTCCATTAATTACTTCAGTAGCGGGTACAAGTAGGTCAGTTGTTCCAGTTTTTGCACCAAATGATCCTTTAGCAGATTTACCCTTAAGAATTGCACTGGCTAAAGATGTTTTGCCAGTCCCAGCTTTACCAATCATTAAGAGGTTGATTTCTTTAGAAATACTATCTTTTAAGTCTGCTTGTAGAGAGTCAATTATGTGTTCAGCTTCTCCAGATTTTTCCAGTGAAGAAAGAATTGTTTCAATTTCTTCTGTAGATGTCAAAAGTAAAGAAGCTCCTGTTGATCTTTTGAGTGGTGGAGAAGCAATGGTTGCCATTCTTCGATCTTGAAAAGTGATGTGGGCTCACTGGGCTGGCCTAGCCGCGCGCCTACTGTAGCGCGCCTACTGTAGCACGTGAAATTTAATTGCGCATGCGCATTAAGCCGTATTTGTCAATTTGCATACTCAGAACATGAAAGCTGAAAAGGAGAAAGTGCTTGTTGCTGCATTGGAATTATAAGCATAGTAATAAAATGTGTGAGCAAATAATAATGAATATAGTTATTAAGCCATTATATAGTAATATTATGGAATGCCATGTGGTTGATATAGTGACTGACACTACTTCTTGTATGACTGCAGACAGTGCTGTAAGTGAAATAGTAGGCATCATCTGTAAGAATGATAATCAATTCATAAATAATTGATATATACAAAAGACTGACCTTCATTGATGAACAAACTTTAATGCATTTATGATTGAATGATTTCATGTGATATATAACTTATACCACTATTTCTTCAATGTACAAAAAATATTCACACCATTCAGAAAAAAAAACAATGGAAACAAGAATAATAAATAAACATTTCCAATAAAAATAAAAGAAGATGTAGGGATGTCAAAACCCAAAAAGCACATGAACAAGGTTAGGTGGGACCCAAAACTAAACAAACCACTTCCATATAACCCTATATAAGTACTTACACCACTATAAAGCAAAATACAAAGAGCTGTACTTATGTAGGGTTATATGGAAGTGGTTTGTTTAATTTTGGGTCCCACCTATAACCTTGTTCGCGTGCTTTTTGGGTTTTGACATCCCTACTTCTTTGATTTTTATTGGAAATGTTTTTTTTATTATTCTTTTACTATGAAGTAAAAAAACACTCACATGTGAAAAATTATTTATAATATAATTTGTGTGGATACTATTATAATAATTGAAATTGCACATAAACTATATTCAGTATAATTTCATGACATACAAACAA
>OX345644.1:1603736-1631236 GCA_947044365.1 Petrosia ficiformis
AAAACACTACTACATGTATATATACATGCATGCATGTACGTACACATATACATACATATGTACGTACATATCTTAATACATTTGTATATACGTATAATATATATATATATAATTATGTATGTATGTAACTATGTATATTTGTCTATGGATATTATTGTATTTATATTCACCATTCCATTGGTAATAACACATCGTGGTGCCATTGGATGACTAGGAAAGAGTCCCATAGGATGTCCAGAATACATGACGAGGGTTTGTTCCTCAGTGAGTTGAGATAAATAGTTCATGAGTATCCAGAACTGGGCCCAGTTTGAAAGGACCTGTCCATTACCGCCGTATGTAACTAACTCATGAGGAAACTACATATATAAGATTAATAAATGTATGAATGTATATGTACGTATGTATGTATGTACGTATGTATGTGTGAATGTATGTATGTATGTATGTATGTGTGAATGTATGTATGTATGTATGTATGTACGTATGTATGTGTGAATGTATGTATGTATGTATACGTATGTATGTACATGTACGTACGTATGTGTGTGTGTGCATGTGTGTCTACATGTGTGTAACTATGTATGTATGTACATGTACATGTACATGTATGTATGCGTATATCTGTCTGTCTGTCTGTCTGTATGTATGTATGTATGTATGTATGTATGTATGTATGTATGTATGTATGTATGTATGTATGTATGTATGTATGTATGTATGTGTGAATGTATGTATGTATGTATACGTATGTATGTACATGTACGTACGTATGTGTGTGTGTGCATGTGTGTCTACATGTGTGTAACTATGTATGTATGTATGTACATGTACATGTGTGTATACGTATATCTGTCTGCCTGCCTGTCTGTCTGTCTGTCTGTCTGTATGTATGTATGTATGTATGTATGTATGTATGTATGTATGTATGTACGTACACTGTATGTATATATATATATATATATATATATATGTTTGTATGTATGTACATATACACACATACTTGCGCTACTCTTGGATCTAAATTATTCATGATCATATGCATAATTGCAGCTGCTTGTTTGCATTTCACAGGATAATCATCAATAGGATACGCCCTATGAGAACAAACAAAAGATAATAGGTGTGGCTTTTCTGTATTATTAAATTAATGACTTCATAATTATAATGGTTATTTCTTCACATAAGGAGTCATGCAATAATATAATATATATATATATTAGTGCTGGGAATTGGTAGATACACCGAAATCGATTATTAGTGCACCCAATACCGATTGATTATCGATAATATCAGAGGAAGTAATTAATTACTTGACAGGAAAGACCTCCCACTAATTGGCATGAAAATAGATAATTTGGGTATCATGTACCAAATATAAATCCAGTTGTAAGTTAAGTTACTAGGATGTTTTTGAAAAAATCAAATGCCTTGTACGGAATACACATGCGCATAAATACAAATCAATATCTGGTCACGATATCGATTCTCACTAAATGTGCTATAGTGATAATGATTATCGATATTTCGATTATCGAGTCCCAGGACTAATATATGTATTCTCATATGGTACAAGAATTATGTTAGGAGTACTGACATTGTTAGGTCAGGATGTAGTCAAGCATGAAATTATTGTATTCTGTGGTTTGTATAATAATTATAGCTATCCTTATATGCACAATTATTAGTGATGGATAAGCAAACACTGCCAAACAGTCATTAGTACAGTGAATGCAGCTGGCAATAAGGAGGATATTAATTGGCTCTGAAATGCATTGACAGTATTGATCAGATAAATGTACGTACGTATGTCTACACCAGAGTTTTTGATACATGGGCCAAATTGGCTCAACAATGGTTAGTGTGTGTGCCATTGGGAATACATATTGAGCCAATTAACAAATAGTTAATACCGTTAGTGACAATATGATCATAATTAACTGTGCCACTGGCCCGAAGAGAGAACTGTGCAGTGCCAAATAAGAAGCTCTTTGGGCTAATGGTGCGCCATATGAGCTTATCAAAAACACTGATCTACACTATATTGTAATTGAGGTAGATGTGTTATCAATGGCCAGTCAATGGACGTATGATGTTCAGCTGAATGATTCAACTCTTGCTGTAATAAAAATGTCATTTACTATGATTATAATTTCTGCTTTTTTGATACAAGAAAAGTGCTTAATTGAAAGAATCACGGATCGGTATCAGGGAATAATATTAGACTGTAGTCATTATCAGTTTATCAGTCCATCAGTAAAGATCACCGTGACCTCACAAAAATGTTCATAACTTTAGTTTGGAATGACTTACGCCTGGACAATCTTCATATAATTATCCCATTCTTTTTTGTGTATGTCAACTTTCAATCCATTGCTTCATTATTAAGTTACAGTATAATCATGTATTAACCTTATGACATTAAACTATACACTATAGTACATATAAGTTATTGAGTTACAGTATAATCATGTATTAACCTTATGACATTAAACTATACACTATATTACATATAAGTTATTGAGTTACAGTATAATCATGTATTAACCTTATGACATTAAACTATACACTATATTACATATAAAGTTATCACATCCTAATTTTAACTTTTTAAGATCATTGTGAATGTGAACAGACTTTACTAAACCACACCTACTTCATACAAATTGGTGGCAGGAATCGATACATGTAAATGTGTCCATATTGCTCCAACTCAGTTGCAAATTCCCCTGCAAGTGTTTTGTGGAGACGAGAGGGAAAATATCTCAGAGCATTCTTTAATGCAAGCTGCAAAGAATAAAACATATCATGACAGGAAAGTTTCTGCGTGTAGCATTCACTACTATATATATACATATATAACCACACCCTATCCTTACAGCCAGATTGTATCATGCACTGTCTATGTATGATATATATAATTAATGTATGATGTGGGGTAATTTTTAGTTCCTGTTGCATCATACTTTCTTTTCATCGTGTGTTAAATTATGGTTTCTAATAGGAGCATGAGGTACAGATTCATCTCTACATTTCAGTGAAGGAAGAGGATCCAGAGGAAGGCCACTACACAATTGCGTCAAATTAGCCATAAAGAGACTGGAGTCTTGGAGAAGAGACACGCCTCCAACACACCCTCGATCGCCTAACCTCCAATTAACTTCTAAACATCTTTCTTTTATTATTACAAACAGATTTAAGCCTTTTTGTTGTCATGGCCACATGCAGTAGAGTGTTTGTTAAAGCAATAGACGAGCTTGGCGAAGAAAGAGAAGCTGTTGTAGTGCCGATCGCGAGTCCGCAACAAACAGTTGCAAATCTATCAGAGGAGTTGTTGAACAAGCTGTTTATTGGCAAGAAGCAACAAGACAGATTCGAACTAAGATTGTTTGAGAAAGGAGTACTACTGGACGAAACCAGTGTAGTGAGCGATGTTATAAGGAACGACGATTTCTTGATAATCAGTAAGTATAGTGCTGTAGATGCATCATGCAGCTGCACAACCAGTCAAAAGCACATTATATAATACCTCAAAACTTTATTTTTTATCTCTCTTGCAGGCCCCAAAGCCACACACAAGAATCAGCCTAATTTAGAAGGCTCAGTTTATGATGTGTATCCTATAGCTATGACATTGACGTTAAAACATCTTGTAATTGCTTCTCCTAATTAGTTTTAGTTGTCTGATATGATCATCAAATCTGGTAATTCCTGTTTGACCCAGGAGTCAAACTGGAAGCTCCTTGCTACTAAAATTATGAAAACAAACAAAATATTATCTTAACCATATCGTAATAGTCATCATCAACAGCTATTATTAACTCGAATTCAACCGATCAAGGTATTGCATGCATACATACATACATACATGTACATACATACATACATACATACATACATGCATACATACATACATACTAACATACATACATATATTCATACATACATACATACATACATGCATACATACATACATACTAACATACATACATACATACATACATACATACATACATACATGCATTCATACATACATACATACATACATGCATTCATATATACATGCATACATACATATATACATACATACATACATACATACATACATACATATATACATACACACATATATACATACATACATACATGCATACATACATACATACATGCATTCATACATACATACATATATACATGCATACATACATACATACATACATACATACATACACACATATATTTACACAGTGTATAGAGATAGATGGGAATTTTCTTGATGTTGAAGATCTCATAAACACTGGTATGGGATTATATCATGTGAAACTTTCAGAAGATGCTGTTAAGAATGTTAACAGATCAAGAAAGATTATTGATGACATTGTGGAAGGAGAAAAAAGTAAGAAAAAAAACAAGAAAAAAGTATCCCTATGACTGCTTTGTGGTGTCCAGCATTCAGTAATCATGGGTGATTTATTATGCCTGAAACACAACAGCCTATTATAGTTATTATTTTGGTTATCTACTCTCCTTACCTTTAAAAGGACCTTGTAGAACTTTATGATTATATTTCAGGTAGAATACCCAGTTTCTATGTAAGCATACATACATACATACATACATACATACAAACTAACATACATGCTTACACACTTGAGCTCTACAAACCAGCAGAAAGAAAGCTTCTTTCTGCTGGTTTGTAGACTGGAGCGTGCGTTCTATTATGCGCCACGCCCATTAATTGACCGAGCCCCTGGAAAATGTTAACTTCCTTAACTACATATACAACGCATACTCGCGTAAGTGACACAAGTGTATGTATATATATATATATATATTATACATTAATTATTATTATTATATTTACAGCTGTCTATGGAGTCAATACTGGTTTTGGTCGATTTGCAAATGTCCGTATCTCCAAACCTAAAGTGATGTAAGTCAGTCATTGTTCTGTCTTTCGCATGAGATCATCTCATGCGATCATTTAACTAAAGTCGGTCCAAGCTGAGCTGAAGTTGAGGGAGGAGTGTGTATATATTATATTAATCTGTATAATATTGAGGAACCACCATATAAAGTACCATGGCTTTAGTTATATCATGGGTGGTTTTAGTTACATCACATGTTTTCTTAATGCAAACAGATGAAACTATTAGTTTTGATAGGTACTATAACAAAGGTTTCCTAATTAACCTGGACACATAGATAAATTAATTATAACATGATCAGTTTTAATGTTTCCTTATCACTCCAGGCTGCTATTTTACACCACATCAACTCATATGGATGACTACTGCACATGCGCATGTGATAGCCTAGCATGAAATCGTTTACATGGTTCTACATCAAAGTACTGTATCATGCCAGCACAGCTGATTTTACGGCCAGCACAGCTGATTTTACGTGGCTGAGTTGGCACAGTACGGTACAACCTGGTCCACATTTACACACGTTTATCACACCATTCTGTATCATACCATACTGCACCGTATTGTGCTCTTTTGCTAATGTTTGCAGTAACCTCAAACTCAGGCCTATGGCCCTTGGGCTCGGTTGCTGTAAATCAGATACAGCCCACCTCAGTGTTTTCTACAAAGCGTGTTTAGTGCGTTCTCTGCACGCTTTAAATACTAACAGGAAGTGGGCGTGGAGATAACACCTCTAGGTGGACCCCACCGAGAGCTGTTATAACTATTACATTATGGTCAGAGTTAGGTCATAGAGAATGTATAGTAATTTGTATCTCGTGATGGATAGGAACTCGTGAATTATTCAAAGATCGATAGATGCACATCACCGAGAGGAAGTCAATGATGTGAAGACCGGACCAGATATATGGAAGTTATCATAGATTTCTTGAAAATCAACTCAGCTTGGACAGACTTTAAAAAGCCCCCGTTCCTTGCCAGTGAAATTCCTTTGTTCCTTTCCGTATTCACCAGACTTTAACTTTCGTAGTTTTTATTGTCTGGCCCGCAGACTAGTCATCTACTCTCTTGTCTCTTCTGTATCATGTATACCTTATTTCAAGACATCTTTATTTCTCTTTTCTGCAGTGAGCTTCAAGAGAACCTTATAAGATCTCATGCAGCTTGTGTAGGTCAACCTTTGTCACTGATGAGAACCAGGATGTTACTCACTCTCAGAATTAATACTCTTGCAAAAGGATTCAGGTATTAATTATTTACTAGACTCTCTTAATGCATAGTGTACGCAAAAGAATATGGTAATCGCTGTGTGTTTGTGTGTCTCTTTTTTTGTCTGTGTGTGTCTGTGTATATGTTTGTATGTATGTCTGTTTGTCTGTCTGTGTGTGTCTGTGTGTGTCTGTATGTATGTCTGTGTCTGTCTGTGTCTGTCTGTGTGTGTATGTGTCTCTGTGTGTGTCTGTCTGTGTGTCTGTTTGTCTGTGTGTGTGTGTGTGTGTGTCTGTTTGTCTGTCTGCATGTCTGTCTGTGTATGTGTGTGTGTCTGTTTGTCTGTTACACAACTATTTTTCAATAGTGGTGCTAGACTGGAAACAATACAACAGATGATTGATGCACTAAATGGTAAGACTACATTATCAATTATATTGTGATAAATTATCCCTTCCCTCTCCTGCCTTTCTCTTTTCTTCCTCTCTTTCAGCATCTTGTCTTTCTTATGTTCCTGAAAAAGGAACAGTGGGTGCCAGTGGGGATCTTGGTCCACTCTCACATTTAGCACTCGGACTGATGGGAGAGGGTAAAATGTGGAGTCCTAAAACAGGATGGGGAAATGCTTTGGAGGTACAACAAAACTAGTTTGACTAGTTTAACTACATTTTAATTTTTATTTCTAATTTTATATTTTGCAGATTCTCAATGCAAATGGTCTGAAACCTATTAAATTACAAGCTAAAGAGGTTTGTACACCGTCTGTGTTTAGATAGAGATTGGTTGCTCCATGATTATCCCTACTAGCTTAGCCCCCTAACTCATCCTCTTATTTTTTTATTGTTATGATTGATATAATGGGGAGCAGTGCTCTTGCTAGGATAAATCAGGGGGGATCTCACTGAAATCCCCCCAGTACAATACAGTACAGTACGGTACGGCACGGCACGGCACGGTACGGTACGGTACAGTACAGTACAGTACAGTAATGTTTGAACAAAGAGGCAACATGTTCAGAAAATGGCATTTTCTGAACATTTTGCCTCTTTGTTCAAGCAGTACTGTACTGTACTGTACTGTACACTACACTACACTACACTATGCTACACTACACTACACTACACTACACTACACTACACTACACTACACTACACTACACTACACTACACTACACTATACTACACTACACTACACTACACTACACTATACTACACTACACTACACTACACTACACTACACTATGCTACACTACACTACACTACACTACACTACACTACACTACACTACACTACACTACACTACACTACACTACACTACACTACACTACACTACACTACACTACACTACACTACACTACACTACACTACACTACACTACACTACACTATGCTACACTACACTACACTACACTACACTACACTACACTACACTACACTACACTACACTACACTACACTACACTACACTACACTACACTACACTACACTGTCTGAATCTCTATCTATCTATACACCCCTTATCTATTTCACAGGGGATTGCTCTGATAAATGGTACACAGTTTATATGTGCACTAGGATGTGAAGCTTTGTACAGAGCAGAAATGATTTTAAAACAAGCCACTATTATTGCAGCACTTTCTATAGATGTTCTACAAGGAACACCCAAAGCATTTGACAGAGGTAACTAAAAGTCATTCATGTTCACCATGACCTCATAACTTTAGTTTAGAATGACCAACAATGTTTTTACCTTCACCATTTTCATATAATTATCCTTCCCGTTCTTTTTTGTGTATGTCACATTTCAATCCATTGCTTCATTATTGAGTTACAGTATAATCATGTATTAACCTTATGACATTAAACTACACACCATAGTACATATAATGTCATCACATCCTAATTTTGAGGTCACTGTTTCATTCTTCTCAGATATACATATTAACAGACCTCATGCTGGACAGATGCTTATTGCCTCAAGACTTAGAGCTCTGCTTGACTCAAACGTACATCCATCACAAATCAGAGGTATGGTTGCTAAAGACAGTGAAATGATATAATATATATATATATATGTAGTACATCATACATACATGTACAATACAATGATCCATATTCGTCTAATACGTATATGTACATGTATATATATGCATGTATGTGTACAGTACATTCAACATGTACATTTTCATTTTTCCATTGCCTCAGGTGTCTTTCTTTCTTTCTTTCTGTCTTTCTTTCTACATATCCGATAACATCATGTATATGCTTAGGTTTGGTGATGGTGTCTCTGGTGGTTTCATTACCCCGGCCTTCACCTAATGCCTAGTGTCAAGTTAGCCTGTTCATACAGGCGTATGAGATGTTTGATTCGGACCCTGCCAACTGAGCTACCTTGGTAGCTCAGTTGGTAGAGCATCTGTCTGGAGTACAGAGTGTCGTGGGTTCGAATCCCACCTGAGGCAACTCTCATTTTCATTTTTCCATTGCCTCAGGTGTCTTTCTTTCTTTCTTTCTTTCTTTCTTTCTGCATCTCTGATAACATCATGTATATATAATTATATATATATATAATACGTATATACAGTACCTGACTTTATTAAGTTTATATATGATGGGAGTTACACTTTAATAAGGTGATAGTCAACTGTACTTCTAAGTAGAACTATAGCACTACATTGTATTGTAATGTGGCTTTACATTGCATGTGATAGCATAGTACTAAGGTGTAATACTGTGTAGTACATTCGAAGTACAGTGCACTTTAATCAATGTAGTTAATGGAAGTACAGTGATAGTCAGACAGGTTGAAGCACTTTAGAAAGTGCTTAAGTACAAGTACAAACACTTTAGAAAGTACAAGCACTTCAAGATATGTCAAGTACAAGTCCAAGCACAAGTACCCACATGAAGTACTTAAATACATTTAAGCACATGACTCCTTTAATTAACAATTTCTATTAACCACAGTAAACAATTTTATTACATCTAATAAATATTAGCTGCTCAAATGTTTTGTCTGTTAGTCAGCATCGCTCAGGTGAGATCACTTCCCAGCAATACTAAATAGCCACACTACTGAAGCAGAAGATGAAGGTACGCCGAGTGCTTGAAATTGATAAGCACTGGTTAACTAAGCACAAGCACTTGGAAATTATTTCTACTTTTCTAGTGGACTTAAAAATATGTGCTTAACCATGCTTGAAACCTTGTCTATTGATAGTATGTAATGTGAGGTGCTGTATATGTATGTAGTACCAGGCATGGGGGAAGTACTTCAGTGCTTGTGCTTAGAAGTGACTTTGTGCTTAAGCATGCTTGAAACCTTGTCTATTGATAGTATGTAATGTGAGGTGCTGTATATGTATGTAGTACCAGGCATGGGGGAAGTACTTCAGTGCTTGTGCTTAGAAGTGACTTTGTGCTTAAGCATGCTTGAAACCTTGTCTATTGATAGTATGTAATGTGAGGTGCTGTATATGTATGTAGTACCAGGCATGGGGGAAGTACTTCAGTGCTTGTGCTTAGAAGTGACTTTGTGCTTAAGCATGCTTGAAACCTTGTCTATTGATAGTATGTAATGTGAGGTGCTGTATATGTATGTAGTACCAGGCGTGGGGGAAGTACTTCAGTTCTTGTGCTTAGAAGTGACTTTGTGCTTAAGCATGCTTGAAACCTTGTCTATTGATAGTATGTAATGTGAGGTGCTGTATATGTATGTAGTACCAGGCATGGGGGAAGTACTTCAGTGCTTGTGCTTAGAAGTGACTTTGTGCTTAAGCACTCTACTTGCTAAAGCCATATAGTAATCCTTAAGTCTTTTTGAAAGTGATTGTGCTTGTGCTTCAAGCACTCAGGTCAGTGCTTGACCCCATGGCTGGTATGTATTACATATAACATGTACATATATTCCTCTTTTCCCACTTATTGATATCTTTGATATCATCTGTCTGTCTTTTCAGAGAGTCATAAGGACTGTTCTCGTGTACAAGATCCGTATACGATGCGATGTGTACCTCAAGTATACGGAGTGGTTCATGATACACTGACATTTGCTAGGAGTGTTCTTACTGTAGAAATAAACAGCGCAACAGATAATCCAGTGAATAATTATGTGACACATTACAGTGCTTGAAATAACGTCCAGCAATTCGCCATTTTCCAGACTTTGTCTGGACAAAATTGCATTTGACTGGACAAATTTTTTGATTAGTTACATGTGTGTATAGGAATAATACAAAAATAAGAATAGTAACCTCACAGTGGGGTTACTATTTAATCAAGAGCAGTCATGGCCTAGTGGGTTACTTCTAGTAATAGATAGGTACTACAATGCTGATCGTGAGACTTTTTTTCCCGACAAAATCCACAGTCAAATATTGTTTTGTCTAGGAGTTTTTGCTGGTCACTTTCGAAACCTATTTCGAGCACTGTATTATATACACACTCCCATCCAAACACTAATGTTGCACATATATACATATGCATATTTATTGAAATCCAATCTTATATCTATGAACTACGTGTGTCTGTCTGTTTGTGAGTCTGTCTGTCTGTGTCTGAGTGTGTGTCTGTCTGTGTCTGAGTGTGTGTTTGAGCATGTGTCCGTATGTCTGTGTCTGAGTATGTGTCTGTATGTCTGTTTGTCTGAATGTGTGTCTGTCTTTCTGTAACTGTGTGTCTGTTTGTGTCAGTGCATGTGTAACCAATGACTATAATTCATCTAGATGGTCTTTGCTAACAGAGGGGAGACAATATCGGGAGGTAATTTTCATGGTGAATATCCTGCAAAGGTACATTTCTTATCAAGTTTTAATCATGTGTTAGTCATGTGATTTATACACTATAGGTTTTAGACTATCTAGCAATAGGAATTCACGAGATATCAAATATGAGTGAACGAAGATTAGAAAGATTAATACATCCTGGTACGAGGATCTAGTGTTATTTTAGTATGACAATAATGACCACTTTTATACTATAATGCATATGTATGTACATGTATGTATGTATGTATGTATTTATGTATGTATATATATAATATGTATGTATGTATGTATGTATGTATGTATGTATGTATGTATGTATGTATATATGTATGTATGTATGTATGTATGTATGTATGTATGCCTGACCAAGCCCTGCACTAGGAAGTTGGTTGAGAATTTTTATATGTGTATATGTATTGTACATAACCCTGAACCCAATTCCCTAACCCTGAACCCCATTCCCTAACCCTGAACCCTGACTAAACCTGAATCTAAAACTGGCTCTGAAAATGGATAGCTAGATGGATTGTTGTATAGATGAGCATTTATAAAGATTGATAATACAATTATAAGATGATGAAATAGTTAATTAGATTCATAGACAGTACAAAAATACTATTAATGAATAGTATTAATGAATAGATATGTTATGGATAATTGCATTCGTAGACTATACAAATTACAAGAACAGCTGCTGTATGAGACTTGGTATCCAACCTCAGCTGTAGAATGGGAATGAGGGGATGGATTCTGAGATCAAACCTCAGCTGTAGAATGGGAATGAAGGGATGGATTCTGAGATTAAACCTCAGCTGTAGAATGGGAATGAGGGGATGGATTCTGAGATCAAACCTCAGCTGTAGAATGGGAATGAAGGGATGGATTCTGAGATTAAACCTCAGCTGTAGAATGGGAATGAGGGGATGGATCCTGAGATCAAACCTCAGCTGTAGGCTGGGAATAAGGGGATGGATCCCAGGGTCTAATCTCAGCTGTAGAATGGGAATGAGGGGATGGATCCTGGGGTCTAATCTCAAGTTCGGATTGAGAGGATGTATCAAATCTCAGTTTCCATAATACATGTATATCTCTTCATTAATTAAAAGTCACTGATATTTTGCTATTTATCATAATAATTATTATAGCTTACAGTGAATTACCAGCATTTCTTGTAAAAGAAGGTGGACTAAACTCAGGTATAATTATCCATTTACATGCATGTATCTATATGGTCACTATGGTGATGGGTAATTAATTAATGTGTATGAATTATTACTAATGTATATTGACTTCTTTAGGGTTCATGTTGGCTCAATGTACAGCTGCATCTTTAGGTATGTATGTATGTATGTATGTATGTATGTATATACATCTGTTTATGTATGTGTGTATGTATGTATGTATATATGTCTGTACATGTATGTATGTATGTATGTATGTATGTATGTATGTATGTATATATGTCTGTACATGTATGTATGTATGTATATATGTATGTATGTATGTATGTATGTATGTATTTGTGTTAACACATGTATATATTATGTTGCTCTTTTTTAGTATCAGAAAACAAGGTTCTTACTCATCCATCATCAGTGGACTCAATCACTACATCAGCTGGAACAGAGGATCACGTCTCAATGGGAGGATTTGCGGCAAGGAAGGCATTAACTGTAGTAGAGCATGTTGAACATGGTAAGTAAGGATTGAATAACTGGTTTGGCTTGTTTAACATGATCAATAGTTACGTACACAGTAATGTGACTATTGAATAACTGGTTTGGCTTGTTTAACATGATCAATAGTTACGCACACAGTAATGTGACTATTGAATAACTGGTTTGGCTTGTTTAACAGGATCAATAGTTACGTACACAGTAATGTGACTATTGAATAACTGGTTTGGCTTGTTTAACATGATCAATAGTTACGTACACAGTAATGTGACTTCATTGAATAACTGGTTTGGGTGTCTAACATGATTGATAGTTATTTATAAACTTGTTTGACTTGATAGTTAGGTACATAACATGTTTTACTATACTAACACGATTGTATATTGATTGACTAACTTGTATGACTACATCTTTAACTGAAAGTGGTGATGTACCAATGAAAGTAAAGGTCATTCACGTTCACCTTGACCTCAAAAAAATGTTCATAAATTTAGTTTAGAATGATCAACAATCTTTTTACCTGTACCATTTTCATATAATTATCCTTCTCGTCCTTTTTTGTGTATGTCAAATTTCAATCCATTGTTTCATTATTGAGTTACAGTATAATCATGTATTAATTATAATTAACCTTATGACATTAAACTATATATTATATTACATGTAAAGTCACTAACTTTGATGTCATAATGAACGTAAACAGACTTAATATACTGTCCTTAAGCCAAGTCTTATATTCTATTAGTTGTAGCCATTGAACTTCTAGCTGCTTGTCAAGCTCTTGAGTTCCACCGACCAAAAAAGACAACTGCTCCCTTAGAGGAGGTATACAAAGTTGTAAGGTCTGTTGTTCCCAAATGGAATAAAGACAGATTTTTGGCTCCAGATATAACTTCTGTCACACAGCTTCTACAAGAGGGAAAGGTTAGTTTGTTGGATAATATTCTTCTCATTTTCTTAAATCTCCTGCTTCATTCACTCGCATCACATTTGTTCTTTTTCTATTCATTTCATAATCATCTCCTTATGTATCTATGTGTATATATGTATGTATGTACGTATGTATATATGTATGTATGTATCTGTCTATGCATCTATCCATCCATCTGTCTGTCTGTCTGTTTATTTATCTATAATATTATATCTATCTATCTATCTCACGTCATCTTCAATAGATATGGGAGGTTGTTGAGCCTTATATCACAGCATACGAAGACGTTCTCTCCTCAACAACTTCAAACTCAACACACACCAAACTATCTTCATCGCTAAGACCATTATCCCCAAAGGAAACAACGTATCTGACATATTCTCAAACAAAAGCCTCTGTTCAAACTTAATATCAATAATTTATATAATTACATATAATAATTATATTCATGTTTGGGTTTGTATATATACAACATCAATTTTGTAATATACTATATTCTTGAGCCTATGACATGGCTTCAGAATATCAATTGTATTCATTCAATAAATTTTATTATAAAGTCAATGGAAGTACACTGGGTGACGTGAGTGTTTTTATAACCAATAGTGGGCACTTATATTATACCAGAACTGTTCATGAAAGGTACTGTATCCCTCTAAAAGCAAACACTAGACACAGTACTCACTTATGTACCGCTATGAAGGATTCTGTTGTACAAACCACAATGTGGACCATTTATTTCCACAGATGTGGGATGCTTTCAGTAGATGTTTGTACCCAATGCTGTCCCTAAAGTACAGATTGATTAAAATAACTTATGGGGATACCCTCAAAAGGGAAGGACTCCTTGTTGTAAATGCATGTGGACTTCTTCAGTAGAGGTAAGTGCCCACTATATGTACATTGCACACTGCAGACATGACCATGACATGGCAACATCCTCGAGTAGTGTTGTCACCCATTGTGTCCTAGTTGTATCATACCTCAATACCAGAGTTTTGAAGTATGGGCCAAATTGGCTCAACAATGGTTAGTGTGTCCACACCAAGCAATGGGAAACCAATTAACAAAGATTTAATGCTGTTAGTGACAATATAATCATAATTAACTAAACCATCTGGCTCGGAGAGAGAACTGTGCAGTGCCAAATAAGAAACTCTTTAGGACAATGGGTGCACCATATGAGCTTATCAAAAACTACGATTAATATTGATTCCCAAACTATTCGGTATTGTATCGAAATGAAAATTTCTAAAACCATCCATTACTTGAAGATAATTCATGTTCTGATTAATGTCTGAATTTGAGACATTTCGTGGTGTTTAATTTACAAAGAGAAATAAAAAAATTATGATAACAAAGAAAATGAAGATAGTTTAATGATGTCTCTTATTTTCCGCCTGTCTTTCTGATTTGGTTGAAGATGTGAGCATACTGCACCATACTGTCTGCAGGAGCGTAACGTCCATCAAGTGATTTCTGTACGTGTTCTGGTATCTGGATCTGTTCTGAAGTGTGTAGCAGTGCTTTAGTAAATTCTGTTAGAGGACCCCAAGCTGTACTGACAGTTGAATCATCTCGGTTTTCAATCTTCAGATGGGAAAAGTTTGTGTGAATAGAATATGGATTGAGTCATGTTAAATTTTGATCAAATGGTTATATTTAAACATTAGATATTTTGTGCAGGAAGGCTGTCTGTTCACATTCACAATGACCTTAAAATTAGACATTAGATGTAATAATTAAAAGGTTAATACATGATTATAACTCAATAATGAAGCATGAATTGAAATTCAACATACACAATAAAGAATGCGAAGAATAATTATACGAAAATGGTGAAGGTAAAAGTATTGTTGATCATTCCAAACTAAAGCTATGAAAACATTTCTGAGGTCATAATGACTGTCAAAGGTTGTTTCTGGATGTAACAGACAGCCATACCACATCATGCATTCTAGTGTTGTATGCTGTTCTGTTACTATAAATAGTAGGTGGGTTGTGGTTTTGTTACTATAAATAGTAGGTGGGTTGTGGTTTTGTTACTATAAATAGTAGGTGGGTTGTGTAGTGAATGCTACATGAAGAAACTACCACATGAATGCCTTTAGTATTCAGACTATTCATAACTATTAACACCAGAGAAATAATTAATGAGGAATTGTTAATCATACCTCAACTATTACAGCTTTACTAGTTGCACTAAACGTCACTGAAGCAAACTTTACAACATACTTCTCTTTCACTTCATGACGATATCCTCGAGACTCTATTCTCAAGCCCTTTCTGGGTGTGTAAAAAGGTTTAAGATGAGCAAAGATACTATCCAATGTATTGTCGGCTACAAGACATGTATAACTTGGATCAAGAACTGTGAAGGTACTACGAGGGTATTCCGAACTGTGTATAAAATAGACCGACTTTCCTTGAGTGTTCGTAGCTGAGAAATGGAGGGATAAGGAATGAAAGTTGGTAAAGGAAAGATCATAGTCTGGTATTACTGCTTTTTTTTCGAAAGGAAGGAGTCTGGGACAAATAATATTAATATGAACTGAAAATGAGGGCCAATCAGATTGCATTATTCAAACATGCGGCATTGTGATCAGGAATGAGGACCAATCAGATTGCAGTACACTGTATTCAAACATGCATGCTAACATCCCCATGCCAATTCCCAAATGATCAGGAATGAGGACCAATCAGATTGCAGTACACTGTATTCAAACATGCATGCTAACATCCCCATGCCAATTCCCAAATGATCAGGAATGAGGGCCAACCAGATTCCACTAGGCAAACATGTATGCTAGCATCCCTGATTGCAATATTCAAACATGCACACTAGCGTCTCATGCCAATACCCAAATGATAAGGCCAACCAGATTGCACTAGGCAAACATGTATGCTAGCATCCCTGATTGCAATATTCAAACATGCACACTAGCGTCTCATGCCAATACCCAAATGATAAGGCCAACCAGATTGCAGTAGACAAACATGTATGCTAGCATGCAATATCAATATTCAAACATGCACACTAACATCCCCATGCCAATTCCTAAATGATCAGGAATGAGGGTCAACCACATTGCAGTAGGCAAACATGTATGCTAGCATGCAATATTCAAACATGCACACTAACATCCCCATGCCAATTCCCAAATGATCAGGAATGAGGGCCAACCAGATTGCAGTAGGCAAACATGTATGCTAGTATGCAATATTCAAATATGCACACTAGCATCCCCATGCCAATTCCCAAATGATCAGGAATGAGGGCACACCAGATTGCAGTAGGCAAACATGTATGCTAGCATCCCATCCCAAATGATGATAATAAACAACATGGATTCTCAACGATATATCTTATTACTTATAAAGTAACCTGTAGCAGCAGTTGATTGCAAAACTTCACAATCCACTACCCAATTACCGACTAAAGTACTACCAAGCAACTTGAGTCGATTTTGAAGAAGTTCCAGAGCCTGACTTGTATTCAAACTGTCTGGATAACTCCAGAGGACGATACTACATCGAATAGATATAAATGTATGTAAGAAAAATGTTCAAAGTTGAAAATATTTGTTTAAGAGGCACTCACCAGCATACCCCCATGTTTATCAAAGTGGGCGCAGCTAAGGAATATTCATCTGACCAATCAAATTTCATAATTCACGTGGACAAAAAATTGCGCACTGCGCCGAGCGCGCCGAGCTTTTGTGCGGATTGTAAAAAGACACCTCACAAGCTACAGATGTTTCTGTAGTAGGTAAGTGAATTATTAAGCTTTGATATTGTATGAGTTCATGATTTGTATTATTGAACCTGTTATTAAAATGGAGGTACTACTGTAAGATTTACTTACAGATTCGGAGATGATGTTTCAAAACTGGATAGAACTTCTTCTCTTGTTGCTTTGTTTAACTTCTTCAAGAAGCCAATTTGGAGGTTAGATGAATATAATTAATGCAGTTCGCAGCTCCATTGAAATGGTATATACTGAATTTTTGATAACTTTTGAAGCTTGGGCCAAATTGGCTCAAAAATGGTTAGTGTGCACCATTGAGAATAAATCTCTTGAGCCAATTAACTAAGAGTTAATGCTGTTACTGACAATATAATCATAATTAACTGTGCTACTGGCCCAAAGAGAGAACTGTGCAGTGCCAAATAAGAAGCTCTTTGGGCCAATGGTGCACCATATGAGCTTATCAAAACCCTGATACTATATACACTACACAGGAAGCGGAAAATGTTCTTTTTTCAGAAATATGTATTTTTTTGTTTGTTAGGATTACACTATTTTCCAGATGTTGGTAACATTGCTATTGGTCGTTCAATAACAGCGTCTTCAGTATGTGGTGAAACAGGACCAGAACAGTATTGTTACCCTACACCTGGTGAAGGGTGTGGAATATGTGATAGTCAAAATGATGTCTTGTCTCATCCACCTTCTCTCATGATTGATGTTGATAGTCAAACTTGGTGGCAGTCAGAAAATAATGTCTCAAGTGTTACTGTTCATCTAGATCTTGGAAAAACCTTTTTCTTTACTCACATTTCTATTTCATTCAAATCATTACGACCTGCAGCAATGTTGCTGGAGAAATCAAACGACAATGGATATTCCTATGTCCTATTGCAGTACTACTCCACTGACTGCATGACAGACTTTGGACTAATGGACAGCAAAGACACACCTGGAACTGCTATATGTACATCGATGTATTCACCTCCCACTCCAGGAGAGGTAAGGGTTATGATAGTATGTATCGATACACACTAGTATTGTTTTTAGTTAACTATAACCGGGTATAACTAAAACCCCTTTTAGTAAGCCATTGCGACTTTTAGTTACAGGTCTAGTGTAATAACTATAACTTGAAAAACATGGCTAATATAGGCACTTTTACTACAAATAGTGGGTGGGTTGTGGTTTTGTTACTTTTTATAGCTACACGAAGAAACTTCCATATTTTTTGGCTGGGTTTGTAAGTAGACTGGCATTCTTCACTTAATAAAAATGAACAGAGATATGGTTGACTCTGATGCATTCACTTTCCAAGGTAAGGTTTCGAACACCTGCTTGTGCTAATTGAATCAAAAGACATTGGGAATCAATGTGTCTCAAAGTAAACAAAGCAATTTCCTCTCTCTATCTATCTATCTATCTATCTATCTATCTATCTTTTCCCCCCTCCCTCCCCCCTTCTCTCTCTCATAGGTGTTGTATAATGCTACAGATGGTTTTCCAGAACCTGATTTATCAAATAGCTCTCATGTTGAACAATTTACTATCACAAAACTGAGAATTAGATTATTAAGACTCCACCCTATTCCTGGTAATGACCCTCCTACTTCTGAAGCCGCTGTGCGATTGTTTTATGCAATATATAACCTGGAGGTTTCTGGGTGGTGCTTCTGTAATGGACATGAAGATGGGTGTGGTCTCTCGGAGCTTGAATTATCTACTATAGGAATAGTATGTATATGTTATAAATGTATATACACGTATGCATTACGTACATGTGTGTGTATGTATGTATGAATATATGTATGTTTGTGTGTATGTAAATGTATTTACTCGTGTGTAAGTAATTATGTATGTATGTATGTACGTACGTATGTATGTATGTATGTATGTATGTATGTATGTATGTATGTATGTATGTATAGGTTTGTAATAGATATAGCATATTTCCGTGTGCCACATGGAATATATTGACGTCAGACCTAAAGACCATAGGCCCAAAGGTGTGGCGTCAGCACAATGCATATATTACATGTCGAAGTATGCTAAAATCTGTTTGGTCGCATTAAACAAAGTGTAAAAGTCTTGTAGTGTAGATTATTTATTCCCGCTACTTTTGGATTGGTCCATGGATTCGCTCCTTGCCTTAGAAAGAAAGGGAGTGTTGAAACTCTTAATTATCTTGATACCTGATATGGTCAGTGTTAACATCCCAGAAGTGGCACTGAGGTTGCTGTGGTTATACCACATGCCACATGCTGTTTGTTGCCATTATCGGCTCTTTGATCTTAAAATCTACTATGCTATAAGTACATATATGTACATATGTGTTGTGTGTTCTTGTGTTTGTGTATATCATTACATGTACATGTACATGTACATGTACGTACATTGTATATAACTATGTATGAACGTATGTATATATATATGTGTACGTAACTAAATGTATGTATATATGTATGTACATGTATGTATAAAGAATGAACATACATGTATGTATATATGTGTGTATGTAACTACATGTATGTATGTATGTATGTACATGTATGTATAAAGTATGAACATATGTATACATATTTGTGTATGTATGTATGTGTGTATAAAGATGTTCATATTTCATAAGTTACTCATCATTACATAATATATTTTTATGGTACACAGTTTCATTAGCATGTGAGTTATGTACTTTACATGTACTTTATATGATGAGCATTTTTATGTTTTGTTTTGCATATCAAAATTGTGTACATATCAACACAATTAAAATTGAATTAGCAACTATAGAGATAAATTTATAACTAAGACTACCGATTTATTTTATTACTAAATCTGTTCATAATTACATTATACACATCACTAATGGTTTACACCTACATATACAAATGTGTGTTTATCATAATTAGACAATCATATATACACATGTACATACGTATGTACTACGTACATACATACATGTACGCACATACATACATACATACATATAATCATAAATACATACATATATACATACACACATACATTCATATATACAATCATATATACATACATAAATACGTACATACATACATACACGCATACATTCATATATACAATCATATATACATACATAAATACGTACATACATACATACACGCATACATATATACATACATACATACATACATACATACATATATACATACATACATACATACATACATACATACATACATACATGTACATACATACATACATACATACATACATGTACATACATACATACATACATACATAGATTACATACATAATTACATACATACATACATACATACATCACATACATACATACATACATACATACATACATACATACATACATACATACATACATACATACATACATGTACATACATACATACATACATACATACATACATACATACATACACACATACATGTACATACAGTGCATGCATACATTACTACACATATACACATACATATGCATACATACACACATACACATTCAATACATACATACATACATAACATGTACATACATACATATGTATATATCCATTTTCTTAGGTTCCCTCAGAGTGTAGGTGTGCTAATTACACAGCGGGTATTCATTGTGAAGAGTGTTCACCTCTTTTTAATAATGTCCTCTGGAAAACAGGATTTGACCCTGCATTTAATGGTTGTCAAGGTGAGTTAGAACAATCCTTTACAATAATTAAAAATAATATTCTCATTGTTATTATTATTAACAGTATTGTAATTATTATTTATATTATTATTATTATTATTATTATTATTATTATTATGTTATTATCTTGTTCTTGTTTTGTTCTTGTTGTTGAAATGAGTGGATTTAGTTTCTGGCTTCATTATACATGTATTTAAACTAATTAGTGGCTTAGAATTCATTTGAAAACATAGACCTATAAATATCGTATTTCTGAGGCTTTAAGTGCATATGCTTATTGTAAAAAGTGCTATGAATGAAATCTAAATGTGCACCTAATCATTAGTATTGATGGGCGGTACCAGTAATTTTCATTTCGATATGATACCAAGTAGTTTAGGAATCAGTATTGATGGTATGGAGTATGATACTGATACTTGATAATGCGTATAATACATGTGCTTATATAAATGTCAAATTTTATAAAAATTCAGTTAAAAATATGGAAGCGATATGAAAAGTTTTGTATTAGACGGATGTGTATGATTAAAATAGAGGTGTGGTGACAGGTATTGGTATCGATACTTAGACATTACCTGATACCAGAAATTTCAGATGTGGTATCAAAGTATTGAGTACTTTGGTATCGAATCGTCCATTACTATTCATTTCATTGTACTACACCTTCTACATATCACATGATTTGTACATGTGATAAATAAGCACATATTTTCAAATATATGCTAAAACGTTGGTATGTGTCTCAAATCCCAGAAATGCGGTATAACAAGTAACACAACTGCTGACTGTTCCTTTGATATGCCCACTCATAATTATCCCGACAATTAATTTTTATATCTTTTAAACTTTTTTTAGAGTGCAGTTGCAATGATCATGCAAGCAGCTGTCGTTTTGACATCTCGTTAAATAGTGGAGTATGTGATTGTGATGATAACACAGCAGGGAACATGTGTGAAATGTGTGCTGATGGGCTTTACCGAAACAGCGAGGTATCTATGAATGACATTAATACTTGTACAGGTATGTATAACATGATATGCTATTGTGTTATCAGTAATTCTTGTTGTTTACAATTAATTATGATGTTATGATAGTAAGAGGAAAGTGCAAAGCAGCTAGGCACTGGGGTTAGAGTCCAGGGTTACTGGCCTTAGTCATCAGTGCTAGGGTCATTGGCACCAGTGCCCTAACCATTGAGCTATGACAACCAGACCACTACCAACCCTTACAATCAGGGCCACTGGCTATAGTTACCAGTGCTCTGACCATTGAGCTATGACAACCAGAAAACCACCAGCCCTTACAATCAGGGCCACTGGCTTTAGTTACCAGTGCTCTGACCACTGAGCTATGACAACCAGACAACTATCAACCCTTACAATCAGGGCCACTGGCTATAGTTACCAGTGCTCTGACCATTGAGCTATGACAACCAGACAACCACCAGCCCTTACAATCAGGGCCACTAGCTATATTTACCAGTGCTCTGACCATTGAGCTATGACAACCAGGCAACTACCAACTCTTACAATCAGGGCCACTGGCTTTAGTTACCAGTGCTCTGACCACTGAGCTATGACAACTAGTCCTCACAATCTCCTGTTGTTAGGTTATATAAACATTAATTTTGTAACCCACTAATCATTAATGAATACTCCATTCCTCTGATCTTTACTCCATTCCTTTGTTGTGTTTCCTCTCCCCCACTTTCATTCATTTACTCTCTTCCACTCTTGTTCTCTTTTGCCCTCTCTTGCTCTCTTGTCCTCTCATTCTCACTTGCCCTCTCACTCACTCTTGTCTTCTCATTCTGTACTCTTCAGAATGTCAGTGTAACAAAGCTGGTACCATGCAATGCTTAAAAGAAGGTGATAACTCTCAGATTCCTCCAGTGCCTGCTGGAACCTGTTCTTGTCTATCAAATGTTACTGGTGAATTATGTGATGAATGTGAACCAGGTTTTCTACGATTCAATCCCGAAAATGATTCACCTTGTCAAAGTATGTATGTATGTACCATTGTGTATATAAAACCATATAAGTATTATGCATATACATGTATACTTTACAAACATGTGTATAACTACTATGTACATGTATAAAACATACATATATGCATACATACGTATGTACATATGTACATACATATATACATACATATATACATACATACATAATTGCATACATACATACATAATTACATACATACATAATTACATACATAATTACATACATACATACATAATTTTATACATGTACATATGTACATACACACACGCATATATATATATTTATACATAGCTTGTTTATGTCCTGATTGTGAGCCTCATACTGGACGTTGTCCTTGTGACCCTTCGGACAACCTTTGCTGTTCATTTGATAAATATGTTACACCTGGGCCGAACCTCACTATCATATGTGAATCATGTGACTGTCATCCTAATGGATCATATGGAGTGTGTCATGATTTGTTTGGTACATGTGTTTGTAAACCAGGAGTAGGAGGAGTTAGATGCGACCAATGTCTCCCTGGGTACCATTCACTAACAGACATAGGTTGCACCTCTTGTGATTGTAACCCAGGAGGTAGTACAAATATTACAGCATGTAATGTAGACACTGGAGAGTGTGAATGCAGACAGGGAGTGGAAGGAGTCAAATGTGATACCTGTCCTATTGGTACTCTTGGACCTGTTGTTGGCGGTGCAGTACCATGTATTGAATGTTTCTGTAGCGGTTACTCAGGTGCGTGTGAGTCTCAGTCTGGATGGTATGGGGCTGAGACTGTGAGTAATGGAATTTCTGGATGGAGAGCAACAGGAGATATAATATACGAGTGAGAAATTATACAATATACCATTGTGTTACCAATATACCATTATATCACTAATATACCATTATATCACTAATGTACCATTATATCACCAATATACCATTATATCACTAATATACCATTATATCACTAATATACCATTATATCACCAATATACCATTATATCACTAATATACCATTATATCACTAATATACCATTATATCACCAATATACCATTATATCACTAATATACCATTATATCACCAATATACCATTATATCACTTTTATTCCATTATATCACTAATATACCATTATATCACCAATATACCATTATATCACTAATATACCATTATATCACTTTTATTCCATTATATCACTAATATATCATTCATTATACCATTTTGTCAAATATACCATTGTATCATCATTGTATTGCCACTGTACCATTGTCCACTACCAATGTATTGTCAATATACATTATACTAACATAGTATACTGCCAATGTTCCATTGGATTACCATATACCATTGTATCATCATTGTATTGCCACTGTACCATTGTCTACTACCAATGTATTGTCAATATACATCATACTAACATAGTATTGTATTTATACTGTACCAATATACCATTGTTTCTAGCTGTAAATATGTGTATATGTAATGATTATTTCTTTGGCCCAAATAATAATTCAGGAATGGTCTACATGTGAGTATACCACAAGATGTGGAGTCAGATATTCTACGTATTGAGCTACCATCTTCCTTCCTTGGTGACAGACAGACAGCATATGGACAGTACTTCTTGCTTACCGCCTATATACCATATTATGAAGAGAACCAGTTATACTTGGAAATAATTGGAAAACCAAGTCGATTACCAAGAATTAAGTTGAAAAGTGTTTTACCTGTGGAACAGGATATGAGTACATACATGGTATGTACTGTTAATATTAATATTCATAAAAGTCTTTCTATATATATATGTACATGTATAATACATGTATATATATAAATAATAGCAATGGAACAAGATATGGACGGATGGATGGATGGATGGATGGATGGATGGATGAATGGATGGATCGATAATTTTTCATTGTAAAGATAGATAGATAGATAGATAGATAGATAGATAGATAGATAGATAGATAGATAGATAGATAGATAGATAGATAGATAGATAGATAGATAGATAGATAGATAGATAGATAGATAGATAGATAGATAGATAGATAGATAGATAGATAGATAGATAGATAGATAGATAGATAGATAGATAGATAGATAGATAGATAGATAGATAGATAGATAGATAGATAGATAGATAGATAGATAGATAGATAGATAGATAGATAGATAGATAGATAGATAGATAGATAGATAGATAGATAGATAGATAGATAGATAGATAGATAGATAGATAGATAGATAGATAGATAGATAGATAGATAGATAGATAGATAGATAGATAGATAGATAGATAGATAGATAGATAGATAGATAGATAGATAGATAGATAGATAGATAGATAGATAGATAGATAGATAGATAGATAGATAGATAGATAGATAGATAGATAGATAGATAGATAGATAGATAGATAGATAGATAGATAGATAGATAGATAGATAGATAGATAGATAGATAGATAGATAGATAGATAGATAGATAGATAGATAGATAGATAGATAGATAGATAGATAGATAGATAGATAGATAGACAGACAGACAGACAGACAGACAGACAGACAGACAGACAGACAGACAGACAGACAGACAGACAGACAGACAGACAGCAGACAGACAGACAGACAGACAGACAGATAGATAAATATATATATATTTATATATATATTTATATATTTATTTACTTTTTAGGTTCCTTTAATAGAGGATGCATTCACTGAGGAGTTGTATTATTCAAAACCTGCTAGTGTTGGTGACATGCACATGGCATTAGCTAGAGTGACTGATATCAAGCTAATAGTGACATTTGCTTCTGTAAGTGTATATTGTATGTATGTACGTATGTATGTACATACGAACGTATGTATGTATGTAACTACATGTATGTATGTATGTATGTATGTATGTATATGTATGTATATGTATGTATGTGTGTATATGTGTATGTGTGTGTATAGGGCTGCTCGATATTAGAAAATTCTATGTCAATAACTATTGTATTCAAATATTGTCAATATGTCAATAAATTGAATTTTTTTTTACCAAATAGGTTATGTATTATAATGCACAAAAATATCAATTACAAATTTTTTGACAAGAAAACAAGGTAGTCAATCATGTGAGGCTTTAAACATGTACAATTGTCTGAAACAATATTTCCTCCTGTACTAAAAATTCTTTCGGAACTAACGCTTGTGGCACAAATACAAAGATACTTTCTTGCCACTTTCAACAAACCCCCTTTTTTCTACCGTATATAGGGGCAAGCAGTCCTTAGCCAGGCACCGTGCAACAGCATCAGTCAGTTCTTTATGCTCTCTAGAGGTTGTACTGAGAACCTTACACTTCTCAAAAGCATCAACAATTGACACTTGACTGGTAGAGCTTGAGCTGTCACTTGATGACGAAGATACACGTTTCAATGGAGGCTTAACTTCTAAATACTCCTTAGGATGCTTATACTTAAGATGGCTGTAGAGATTTGACGTGTTAGAGTTCTTGGTTAAAACATTCTCGTAGCATATTGAGCACACTGGCTTGTCCTTATTGGCTGTCGAAGAAAACCCAAAATATTTCCAAACCAATGCCTTTTTATTAGGCAATTTTGATAACTTTGGTCTACAATCAGTTTCGCCATCAGGTAAATCAATCGTCTCATTGTAATTGTCACTCATTGTAGCATCAAAAACATCAACAACATCATTGTCGTCAGCCATATTGGCAATAAACTGAGCATGCATGCAAACACAGAATGCGCATCCGCGATACGATCGATAATGCAATAAGTATTGAGAACTTCGATTCATTCGATAATGGGTATTGACTACCTGCAGAACATCGATATGTCGATAATATCGAAGTATCGACCACCCCTATGTGTGTATGTATATATGTACATGTATGTATAATGTCTGTATGTACACATGTTTGTATGTATGTATATATGTATGTATGTATGTATGTTATCGATGTATGTATGTATGTACATATGTATGTATATGTATGTATGTATTTATATACGTGTATATTCAATTAAGTAGGTATATTTATTAGTATGTGTTTATGTGTGTCTATATTTCTGCATTTGTATTTTTACCTCATATTATATCTGTTTCATTCTATAGAGTGTCCCAACATTAGATAGATATATTAACATCACACTTGCCAAACTCACTTACGCAACTAATGATCCAAGAAACCCTGATATTCTAGAACCTTTGTCACCCTCCCTCGTTGGTGAAGAGTGTTACTGTCCAAAAGGGAGAAGAGGTTCTCGATGTCAGTACTGTTCAGAAAGCTACACATTAGACCCCTCACTTGGGGGTGAATTTTCATCATGTGTTGAGTGTTTCTGTCATGGTAACGCAGAGTCATGTGATCCAATGAGTGGAGTATGTATTGATTGTGCCGAAGGGACAACTGGACCACATTGTGAACAATGTGCCTCAGGTTATTATCGGAACCAGACCACTTTAGAATGTTTACCATGTAACTGTCCTGGAGGACCTAACGCTGTTAACCAGTTTGCTGAAACTTGTAGTCTCCAGTCTGA